>JAHXMU010000013.1:961660-977873 GCA_019455685.1 Philornis downsi
AGGGTATCCATAGAGCTGCTGAAAAATGTTTTTCCTGGAAAACTCATCTCGAGAAGGGGGGATATTGAATGGCCCCCACGTAGCCCCGATCTCTCTCCATGCGATTATTTTCTATGGGGCTACCTCAAATCGGTAGTCTACGAGAATAATCCGACCAATTTAGAGCAGTTGAAGAGGAACATTATTCAGGAAAGTAACAAAATACCGAGAACAACTTTTCAACGAGTTTTCCAAAATTTGCGACTTCGATTCCAAGAGTGTCAAGCAGCCGAGGGAAGCCATTTGGACAACATTATTTTTAAGTCTTAAAAATGTCCATGCTTCTACTTTTTAAAAATACAAATGTATTTTTTTTATGTTTCGTAGTTTTTTTTTTAATTGAATATTTAAACCGCCAACACCCTTATAGCCCACCCTGTATATGAAGGTGACTTTTCAGATTCAAAAGATTTTAACTTTTTTAACGGCCTTCTATACTTCTATCTTTTGAATCATCAAGATTTTAAAAAAATGTTTCTGTTATTACAACTATTGCAAGGAAAGAAAAAAATTCAAGCGACTAAAATTGATGTGCGCTTTTTTTAAGAAGAAAATATGAACAGGATAATTAGAAGTGTATTATATTTGAAAAATTCTAAAAACATAATAAAAAATTATATTTTTTTTACTTTACAATTTAGCAAATTCGGAAGTTTAAATAGAAGTCACTTAGAATGGAAATCCTTAGAGTTTACAAAAATTTCTTCTTCTTCTCTAGCTAACACAGGCTATCAGTAGAATGTCAACATTGGACACACGATTTTTACTGTTAGCTAAAATTCAGCCAAATGCTGAAAATGGGGGGTGAGGGCAATAATTCGCAACCAGTTAGAAATATTGCCAAAGGTCAAAAAATCGCTCCCCATATCAAAAAATAATGCAACTCAGTTTCCAAAAATTTTAAGCACAGGATTGCACATAGCTTACTTTATCACTAAGGACACAATAGTATTAATTTTATTACTCAAATCTTTTAGCCCAATAGTTCAATTTCAAAAGCTAATTTAATATGCTGTCTTCGCTCTATGGGTGATAACATACAAAATGTTTCTGCATGAATATTTTTGTGGGTTTAAATTTCAATCTGGTGCCGCCTTCCTGAAAGTCTAAATAACAACTCTGTGAAAGCAAATATCCTTTAAACAAAAATTAAGTAACAGTATATAGAAAATTATAGAAAATATATTTAATTTTAATTTCATTTATTTATTTTGGCTTGCAATTTAAAGCCTTCCGGTCAATTGCAAGTAAATTACAATATGTAACAATTCATCAATTAGATCTAATCTGCTTAATAATATAAATTAAAAAAAAACATGTAACAAATATTAAATATACAATTTATAAAATTATAATATGATTTTAAAAAAGGTATGATTATTAAAGACAAAAAAATATGAAAAAAGACTGATTTAGAATTTAGAAGTTAATCGGTATGTAATATGGAAATATCAGATAATCGGCGTGTAATAAAAGATGTTCACAATTTGATTGGAAACAAAATTTTACAGGTAAGTCTGAAAGTGTTGCAGAATGTACCTTTTGTAAGAATCCGAGCATAATTTAAAACATTTTAAATAGATTGGCAATAAATTGTTGATTCGTGCTACTCATACTACAAAAGCACGACCCAGGAGTGTGGTTATTTTTGGAATAAGATCAATGTTAATCGATAAATTTCAGTTTCTTAAGTACATAATAGTAGCACTTGCACCTAACACTTTCATCCGTTGGATCATCTCACGATTTGAACTTCACGATTTCCAATTTTTTTTCTGGGTTCATATGCACCTTCACAAAATCGAGCCAATATTATGGATGAAAATAACATGTTCTTTCCCTTCTTCTCACTGCGCCATAATAGTGCGAATCTTGAAATAACTAACCTCCGTCGACGGTAAGCAATTTTGTCCGCTTTACTTTCGCTGTTTGACCCCACAAAGGCACAAATTTGTAAAAAAAAAAACATTCTCATTGCTCGCCTTTACAGGTGTATGATAATAAGCCACTAACAGCACGATCTGAAAAAGGGAACTGCAAAATGTCATCAAAAGGAAATCCCATTGGGGTTTCCATAAGTCAGTTCATTAGGCTGAAATTTGTTTACTTGTTGTATTAGTATTGACGTCAATATCATTGATCAAAAAACATATGAGAAACAACTATGGATAAACTTACCATAATTTGACTGTCAGTGCCACCTAGAAAACTTCGTCACGTTAAGCGGTACCTAATTAAGTAAACTCAAAAATAGACTTCGAAGGTTTATGTCCAAGATAATCAGCGTCAATAACAGGGAGATTCATGATCATTATAGAGATGGAAAATATCATCATAAAAAGAATACTACACGAATATCTGTCCTATAGCTAGCTACCTTGTTCTGTTCACGAGAAAATAATTCCAAGACACATTGCATGCTCACGAAAAAACTTTTTTTCGTACGTCGAACTATTTTCGATAAAATATTTGTGAAATTGTGTCAATTTGTAGTGCAATTTTATTTCACTAGTTAGCAAAAAATCGAAAATATAATAATCTAAAAAAATAGTTTGCGATACCAAAAAGATTGCAATGTCCGGTAGAAAAATGTAGTTCCTAATTTTATAACCATGTTTTTATCAGTCTTAACGGGTAGTGTCAACCCGTTATCTTATTCTTTTGCTCTATATGCCAAAATGCCAGTTTTGACGAAAACTGTAATAACATTTAGCTTAATCCTCAGCAGACATCTCTCGCGGAATTTTCGTTATTACATCTGGCCATTTCGAATAATTATTGCATCGATTTTTGTATTCATTAACTTCTTGTACACAATTTGTAATAATTGAAATATGAATCACCCTAATATATTTGCTTTTGCAGCTGCTATTATTTACGACACCAACACACACGAATGTTTCTTTGTTACGCATCGCTCAGTTGTGTATGTTGTTGTTGCTTGCCATTTATTAGATTGAACGTCGATAAGCAAAGCGATAGAAATCATTGATTCTTGTCATTTACTTGCATTTCTTTCGTTGATTTGTTTTTGTTGGTTTTGCATTTGCATTATATAGGGTTATACATTCAGCGGTTTCAAAACAGCCGGTCTGGCAAGGCTGTCAGCTGATAAATACCAGTCCTTTGAAGTGTTATTTATACAGTGAAAGGTTTGGCATTTCGAATATGGATCGTTTAACAACTAAAGAACGCGTAAAAATAGTTAAAACTTACTACAGAAATGGTAATTCAAAAGGGGATACTTTTTGTGCATTGCGGAGTGATTATAGAGTCCAACTCACGCAACAATTAAAGCTGGCTGACCATTCACAATGTGCTGATTGGGTGCAACAGGCTTTCAATGCTGATTTTCTAAAAAAAAAAAAAAATTCTTCAGCGATGAAGCTCATTTCTCACTCGGTGGTTACGTCAACAAGCAAAATTGTCACATGTAAAGCTCGGAGAACCGGGAAGTAATAGTGGAAAAGTTATTTCATTCGGAAAAAGTGACTGTTCGGTACACATTACAGTCTGCAGATACTATTGTGCCGCATTTTTTCGTAAATAATGCTGGAGGAACCGTTACAATTCGGTCAAGTCAATTCAGTGCGCTATGGCCATGTGATAACCAAAATTTTTCGCCTGTAATTAAAAATTATGAACTGCAAGATATGTGATTTCAATAAGACAATGCCACAAGCCATACGGCATGACCAATTTTGGTTTTATTGTATGAGAAGTAATTTCACGTTTTGGCGACATTAATTGGTCACCAAGATCATACGATTTGACGCCGTTAAACTTTTGTTTGTGGGGCTAAGTAAAAGACAGGATAATCCGCAAACGTTGAAGCATTAGAAAGCGTCAAACTATCGCCAAGATACCGGTCGAAATATACGAGAAAGTGCTTAAAAACTACCTCAGAAGGATTGACTGCTGCAACCAATTCATGGGCAGTCATTTAAAAGACATTGTATTTCGTACATAAGGACAAGTTTCAAGCATTATAATGAAATAAAAGTTTCACCGAAATCATAGTTTTATGTGTGTTTTATTTAACTTTACCTTTGCTACGAATTGTCCATTGGGCATCGTTACGCCCAATCCTCATCCCAATTTGTGATAATGGCCCATACTATCAATGTTACGGATGCTTCAAAGTCCCAATTCGAGAATATTAATTTTGGATACATATCACGTAACATTGCATATTTCCATATTCGGGCTCTGTGCAGGGCACAAGTACTCAAAAAAAATTGTAAAAAATACTGATTGTACTAATAGCTGCACATTTTTTTTTTCGTTTTAATAACCTGGCAAAACATTTTTTAGATTTTTGCAATTTTTTTTTTCAATATTAGCATAATTTTGAGCAAATTCCATGTTAATGCTAAAAATGTTTATGAACGAATACTGACCAAATTTGTTTTATAGCATATATCTGGTAAAACTAGTATTTGTTCCCAGAACGAACAATTCTTAGATTATGTACAAAAAGGCTCTAAATAATTTGCAACCTTTATCAAAACAACAGCTACAGGCAACGATTCACTTACGACGCTGTCAAAGATTCTGCATTGAAAAATCAAAAATCATCTGTCATACTTTTTAGTCGGAGTCTGGTAACCCTGTCTCATCCCCCATCAACTTAATCTTCAATACGCGCTTTCATTTTCTCCAGTTCAGTCATTCTAATAAGCGGTCTCCGTTTATAATTAAAAAAGCGGTTTAAAAACAATTAAATTATTGTAATTTTTGCATCACTATAAAGTTTGTTATTTGTGCTATGGAATGTACAAAATTGACATCGGTTCGTTGTATTAAAGTTGAGAAAATCGAGTGTAAAGTTTTAACAAATTTGAATGAATGCTTTTGTGAAATGAAGCAATGCAAGATCTTGACGAAAAATGCAAACATGTGTTTTTGTTGTTGTGGGCATGTGTGGGGAGACAAAAAACTAACAAAGTTGAGAGATACAGTTGAAGAACAAATACTGAGAAATTAATAGTGAGAATAGAGCGTGGAAGTGTTACAGCAAATGGCAAACTGTATTACATTGAACAAAGGGAGTGGGGAAGAGCAATTGTGAAAACAAATGTTGCCATTGTCGTGATTAATTAATGGACGTCGAAAGATGATAATAGATAATAGAGTTATTGGTGGAAAGGTAAGCGCATTTTTGATAAGTTGTTTTTATTGGTTTTACGTAAAATATTTACAACGTATTGTTCTATTTCTATATTGGGTTTGATAAAGGTTATTCGGTTTTGAAATTAAATTTCAGTTATTGATAGTTTTATAAAGCAACTTGTTGTTCGTCCTAGGAACCCATGAAAATTAAAAAATTTTCTTTTCGATGCTTTTTTCGTGGCGCGGGTAAAGGGTTCAAATGAAAAACAGTGTCGCCACGCCACGGTTTTGAAATTAAATGTCAGTTATTGATAGTTTTATAAAGCAACTTTGTTGTTCGGTACACCACCGCGCTCTCTTAACAATGTTTTTATTACATTCAGTCTAGAATGTAAAGACTATTCTTAGAGGTAGTTTTATTTGAAAGGTATATTTGTCGGCTTTTATTTTGTTTCATTTTTTTTTCTTTTTTTTTTTTGGTCACTAAAGTTTATTCAGTCCATTGAAAATGTTGTTTACGTCAAGTGTTTTCTCAAAAACTCCTAAAATCGAAAACCAAAATCGGAGTTAGCGTGAAACGTCCTAGGAACCCATGAAAATTAAAAAATTTTCTTTTCGATGCTTTTTTCGTGGCGCGGGTAAAGGGTTCAAATGAAAAACAGTGTCGCCACCCAACCAAATCCAAATGTTTAATATGAAAATGTGACCAAATTTATCCGTAAATAAAGTTTCTTTGTCTGTTTGACATGCACTGAGATCCAAAACACACAAATGGAAGTTCAAATTGCATCAAATGAAATTAAAAATTAATCAATTGTAATTAAAAACATAGTATCAATTGATTTTCTTAAAAATAAATGGTAATTCCAACCGTAATTGCAATATTTTTGTATATATCGCTGTTTGGCAATTACCCAGTTACCCTTAATTACTTGCTTAATAATTTTTTGCTTACTTACTTATGTTTCTGCGATATGCACGTTTTCTCTAATTTTTTCTTACACTTAAAGAAAAACGTTACTATAGAATAATGTGCAAAAAGTAGCTCTACCTATTACCCCAAAGATCTGTGGGTTAAATATTTGAAGGGTTCTTTTTGATTTCTTATCGAATACAGGATCTAAGCCAGTTTTGCCCTTGCCAGTTTTTTTTCTAATATTGTCTTTTCTCGCAGCCTTTTAAAGCCGGAGAATTCAGTGTTTGAATTAAACCTATAATATTATTGAATTCCAATAGATCAAATCAATTTCAATTCATGTATATTGAATTTTGGTTGATGTGCTTTGAACTACATTTGATGTTTTCCGAGTTTTAAATGGAAAATTTGAATTTGAGTTTATACCTATTTAATTTTAAGTGCATACTTTGACATTTATTTAAGGTTGTTAGGGTTTCAAACAAAAGTTTTAATTTCCAAATAGAAATTTTTAATTTCAATTGACTTTTTTTGTTTTGATTTTAAAGTGAGTAGGTATTTAGTAACATTAACTTTAATCCACTTTATTGAGAATAAATAAATTTCACATGTCGGAATACATTTTGCTTTATTTCGAAAATTGTTGAAACATAAAATTACAGTGATATAGCTGTAAAACATACACAAAAATGTGTCTTCATAATTATTTTGTAAAAATTTGATTGGTCTTATATCCTTACAACAGACTATTTGTCGTCGTGATTATTGGTTTTGAACAATTTTGGTTGTTACACAACCTATACAAATTTTGAAATGAGAGTAGGGGAAACTGATCTTAGCTCCGTTTTTCCAGTACAAAATTGTTTTTTTCGGTTATTAAAAAAAATAAAATTTTAATTAGTTAAAAGTATAGCTTTTGACATTTAGTTACATTTTGCCATGTCAGGTCATAAATACGTCTTTAAACATTACTAATGAGTGATTCTGATTGCCAGAATTACAAATTCAGAACAACAAAATGTGAGACCTGTATGATAAAGGGTGTCCCAACAAGAACGCAAGATTTAAATTTGGCGCCATTCAAAGTATCATTGTTTGACATTTGAACAATTGTCATTTTTTGCTAGTAGAATGAACAACGCATTCTCATTGTGAAATTGTTTCACCAAAATGGTGATAGTTTTGCGGCTACAGTTCGCAAATTGCGATCAATTTGGGGTCACAATAATGCTCCAAAAGAGTCAATTGCAAAGAGACTAATGGATAAATTTGCCAAAACTGGGTCTGTTAGTGATGTAAAGACAACAACGCTCCTTCGACCAGGTCGATTGACCGAAAATGACGTGACGATGTCGCCCAAACTTCATCCACCTCAATTCGACACCGAGCTCAGCAAATTGGTGTCTCCAAATCCACTATGCAGTGAATTTTGACGAAAGATTTGCATCTTCATGCATACAAAGTTCATTTGACTCAGGAACTGAAGCCAGCTGACCATGGACAGCGAATGGAGTTCGTAATTGGATATTGGAGAGACAACATGAAAATGCTGATTTTGCCGATAAAATCATCTTCAGTGACGAGGCCCATTTCCATCTTGATGGCTTCGTCAATAGGCAGAATTGTCGCATTTGGGGTGAGGAAAATCCTCGAGTAATTCACGAAAAGCAAATGCATCCTCAACTTGTCACTGTGTGGTGTTGATTTTGGGCTGGAGGAATCGTTGAACCTTTTTTTATGAAAATAAAACGAACGTGCGATTTAACACCATTAGACTTTTTTCTTTGGGGTTTTTTGAAGTCGATGGTTTACGCTAATAAGCCGACGACGACTCAAGTCTTAAAAGAGGAAATTGGAGGCTGCATTAATGAAATACCGCAGCATTTATGCAAAACGGTCATTGAAAATTTCATTAAAAGATCGCGTGTGTGCCAGCAAAGCCGCGGTGGCCATCTGCCCGATGTGTTGCTCCATACATAACCTCATTCTGTCTACTTTACGATATAATAAAGTTACACGATTTTTTTTAAATATCTGTGTTTTATTTAATATTTAAATCTTGCGTTCTTGTTGGGACACCCTTTATAATCTGAACATTTAACAAGCAATAAATTTCGATGCGCCTTCCAAGAGGAAGATTTTGCTAACTTAACTTATTTTGTTAGTTGTCTCATTTTTTTGGAACAAAGTGTAAAATGATTTTCAATATAATTTGTTAAAATGTTATCCCTTTAGCACATTGTATATTTTTAATTTATAATAATGCAACAAGTAAATATCCAAATCTTAATTTTTTGAGGATTTGCAAAATTTGTTTTGCTTTCGTTATATAACTGGCGTATTTGTGGTTTAACAACAATAAGATATTCGGTAAAAGGAAAACTTCTTATAAAATACGCAGTATTCAACTAAAACTGATTGCAAGTTACGAGTCATAATAAGGGAACTGTCAAAAATTCTGCAATAAACAAATAAAAAGCAATAAAATCACTCGTTAGTATTATGTCTTTACCGGCTCCTGGTAACAATACTTCACTTCTTACCCATTCAGTTCCTATTTTCATCTTCTCCTGTTCGGTCTTTTCAATAAAGTGTCTCCACATAAAAAACAAAAACAAATGAATCTCTTTGCAAAAACAATAACGCAGTTCTTGATGTAAACAAACAAATGTCCGACACACACAAACGCCTGTTCGTGTTAATATGCATGGTATGAAAAAGAAACAAAACAAAATTTGGAGATGCAGCTGAATCACAAAAACTGAGAAATTAACAGAGAGAAAAGAGCGTACAACTGTTATTGCAAATCATATTACCATGAAAAGGTGGAGTGGGAGATCGAATGATAGTGATGGATGATAATCGAGTTGTTGGTGGAAAATGTAAGTGAGTTTTTGTCAATGAAAGTGATTTTTATTGATTTTGCCTAAAATGTTAATAACTGTTATATATTGATTTTACTCCTGTCCAATTCGGTTAAGAAAATTCGTATTGAAATTAAACTTCAGTTATCGGTAATTACGTACATATTTATGTATTTTTGCCGTGCTTTTCAGAAAACCGCTGTGATTTCTCAATAAAATTTTTTTTTACGAATAATTGTTATTTCTCACTAGGACTAGAACACAAAGATACTCTTTTGAAGTAATTTTACCAGAATGACACCTTTAATGCTTGTTTTCTTCGCCGGAACTTTTTGGCGATTCCAGGAATAAGAACATTTATGTTAACGCTAGTATATTGTTTTTCTTTTCTTAACGGTTCCCTATGTTTCTGAATAAAAGAAATTCATCAAGTTATTGTCTACAAAGGAAGAGAAAATTTAATCATAACAAAGAGAGGCAAATTATGAGCACAGTTTCATACCTGCTATTGATGAGAATATTATTTGTATTTTGCAACGTGGCTGGCTCAGTTAAAATAGTGCTCCATTTAAAGACTTAAAAACGATCAAATGCATTTACTAAACGCTCTTTTTATACTGCAGTGTTAAGCAAAAAATCTTCCGTAGTACCGTATTTCGTTTATTGGGACCTCTCTAATATATTTGCTTACACACTAATGGTATTGCTTAAACATTCAAGCTACAATTTTGATAATATTGCGTTTTTTATTATTGCATAGTTTGACTATTCCATACCGTATGAAACGATATACTACGCGTGTAATCTCTCAATGGTCAACTTCTGGTTAATCGATTGAAATTCAACAAAATTTCGCTAATTCAGTTACAATTTTTATATTGCAGCGAAAAAAAAGATAAAAAATAAAGAAAAAACAAAAAAAAAAAAAAAACATCTAATTTGACAAGGCGAATCTTTACCGGGATTCTCACATATTCCTTAAAAGTTTTGAAATGGTTTTATTTCCATTTTTATCATCTAAGTTCAAATTTTCACCTTTTTACTGAATAAACTGAGCTAAAAAAATAAAAAAAAAAACTTAAATGTTGGCTCGCATTCAGTATCGGTTTTAACATTACTTCATCCACCGGTGGATGTCTTAACTGCACAAAACCGCTCCTCGCGGTCGGAATAGGTTTTTTACTTTATTGTGCATGAAAAGTATATTATTGGATGAATATGTGTATAATATAAGGGGTGATTTATTTAGACGTACTTTTTGTTTGCTTTTTGTTCAGTTTTTCTTGAAATTTCGCCAAGGAAAGGCTTAGCCTATTTCAAGGCGTCACGTTGTTTAGTATTTTTATTTGAGCCATCAAAAGTGAACGATATCAGTGAATTTGTAAATATATAAAAAATTGCTCACCATTATATAATTCAATATTTTCATTTGCAAGTTCTCAGTCCAACCAAAATTAAAAGGAGTTCACCCCTTCGTTTACACCTGTAAAATATTAGGTAGCAGAGTTTAAACGAAACCTTACGAGCTGCCAAGACGAACACCGTAGTGGTCGGCCAATTAAGGTGTATACGCCAGTCACGGTTAAGAAACTCTACATTTCAAAAAGTTTTATGCATCGTATATTGACCGAAGATTTAAAGATGTGAAAGCTGTGGGCAAGATAGGAGCAAAAACAGCGTCGTGAAGATGTTTCAGTAAAGTGTTAGGGTAAGAACCTCACCTTTTTTGGTATGAAGGTTTTGGTTGTGATATAATGTGCCCACTGGCCCACTTTTGGTAAGCAGAACTGGCGCCGTAGGATGATTCAAATGTAATGTTACGGTGTCCAACCAGAGACAAAAGAACAGTCAAATCAGTGGACTGTAATGGGAGAATCGTGTCAAAAGAAGGCGAAGACAGTTCTATCTGCAGTCAAGGTCATGGCATCTGTTTCTTCGGATGTGCATGGGATTATTTTTATTGATTACCTTCAGAAAGGGAAAGCCAACAACAGCTAATATTATGCTGATTTATTGCAGCGTTTAGGTGATGAAATTATGAAAAAGACCACATTTGGCGAAAAAGAAAGTGTTTTTTCATCAAGACACATCAACTATTGCGGTGACCAAAATTAATGAATTAAATTTCTATCTGCTTCATCAAGCACCTTATTTGTCAGATATAGCTGATTCGGTGGTAAAAGATTTGCAAACAATGAAGAAGTAAAGTCTGCATTTGATGGATACTTTAGGGAGTTTCATAGTTCTTACTATTAACAAGGTATAGAAGCTATTGAATACCGCTGGAAAAAGTGTATCAAGGTAAAAGAAGGTTATGTCGAAAAATAAAGAATATTTTTCTTAAAAAATTAACTGCTATATAAAAACCCACTCTCAAATTGAGAACCTGGCTTAATGATTGGCTATGTATGCACCAAATCTTATATACTTACACTGTCGCCACGGTCATTCCCCACACATAAAAAATGTATAAATTTTTATTTAATTTTGGTAGTTAATTCAAGTTTTTTGCTAATCATTTTTTTGGATCAAAACAATTTTTTCATGACATTGGCGGTTTTATTTGGCATAATTAGAATGGTCCACTTTAAGTCAAATATCCATCGTTGTATTCGTCATTTTGAAATTACTTTAAATTATGCCTCCCTCATAAAAATCCTCGCCCTATTGGCAAATAACTGGGACAGTCGATTTTCACAAACTTTTCTTGACGCTAATTTTAAATTAGCAAAATTATTCATCAAAGGAACAAGTGGTAATCATTTGGTGTTTCCAAATTGAAGCAGCGCTTACATGAATTTCGGATTTGGCGATGCCCATTATTCTATCGACATTTTCGCTATCGCTTTCGCGTTTACCAACGAAAAACTGTAAAATGTGGCATATTTTATCTTTGATGGTGTCCATTTTTGGCGTGCGCTCTTATATTTCCTTATACAACGGGAGTTACAGATTACTAAAGCCATCTATAGGAAAAATATTTTTTTTACTATACCTGAGGAATTTCTATATCAAAAGAAGCCGTTGATGCTTCAGAAAATATTTCGGAGAAACCATTTTCACAATAGTATAAAGCAGGGGGGTTTTAGTGAAATTGGAAGAACAGTTTCTAAACTAAGAAGAGAATTTTGTGGAAATTGATATTTCTCTAACGTTTATCGACATATGAAAAACAAAAATATGGGGGACAAAACTATAGCATGAAAGGAATTACATTGAAAAGATATTTTTAAGAATGTATTCGAAAGCATTTTCCAAATCAAGGTTAAATGGTCTAGATGTTATTTTTAGTTAATGACTACAGGCATTTATTTTCGGTGTTCAATTTAATGTATAAATATTCATATGATAACTAATATTGTGACCGACCGTAGCGCGATGGTTAGTACGCGCGACTATCGTTCGTATGAGCACAGGTTCAATTCCCCATACAGCCACCTATCATTATTCGAGCGGCGGTTAACTCGATGTGTTTGACGAACATTTTGAGTAGTCGAGTAATAGATGACAAGTCTTGTATGTCTTGCATATAAGCTCACTGAATTTGAGAAGCTCTCCCATGTCTCATGTCTCGGGATAAAAGGGAATTTACTTTGACAATAATATTGCTATTGATGGGAAGTAGGCATGAAAAACTGTAGTTAAACCGCCCGTCTTAGCCAGACTTATTTCCTAATATTTCGTTTCCTAATATTCAATATCAAAAAAGTCAATAAAATTGAATTGGTCAATAAAACTTAAAATATTTGTTATTCATTAAAATTTACAGGTGTGTTCCAAAAAAGTAGTGGAATTAAAGTAAAATACGATTTGAAAAGTTAACATTTTGTTTTGGATGTTCTGCAAATGAAGCGGTTTGTTGTTTCATTTTCTCATATGAAATGAAGTTCGAAAACAGATTTTGTAAACAGCTGATATTGACTTGAAAATTGAAATTACTTATTAAAACTACTATTTGTGATTTTTTGTGCATAAAATTGAAGGATAAATAAATAATAAGGACAAATAAATAAATAAATAAAGGATAAATAAATAATGAATGCGTTGTTAGTGTCCACTATATACCAAACCAATGAATACACAAGAGCAAAATTACAAAGGCGAATTTTGCGGGATCACTCAAATCCTCAGGATATGGGCGACACTACGTAAGTACACACATGTATGTACTTAAGTACATTCAATATACTTTTAATAAAAACTATTAGGTTTTTACAAAATTATCGCATCAACAACATGCATTTTGCAACATTTTACATTGCATAAAACTGAGACTGCCCAAGTCATCCATTCCGGCAGAACTACAGCTTGCTGCCACATTAATATTTTTAGCAGAAGAAGGATTTCAACGAGGGGTCAGAAAGACACTAATGTGGTCTTAGCACGGAGCAAAATTTTAAATCGAGTGCTTTTTGTTCTAGAAAAATATATTTGTCCTAGGTGGATTAAATTGAAAATGTCTGTTGATGAACAAAATTTGTCTAAGCGCCACTTTATGCAAAAATTTGGTATTCCCGGAGTAGTAGGATGCATTGATGGAACTCACGTAGACATTAATAAGCCGCAAAAAGATTCCACAATTCTTCCAATTTTACATGGTCCCCTTTTTCCAGGTTTGGATTGTTTTGGATAAAACTTAGCATTATTGCATCCTGCGTTGTATTCTTGTGTTTTCCCCTTCAAAAAGGAAAATTTTTATTCAACCAAAGGAATCTAACCACTTTTATTTATTATACTTACATGTTTACTTGCAAAAATTTTTGTTTCATAATAAAATTTCAAAGTATTTTTAAACCACTTCTTTTTGCCTAAAAGTAGTTTCTAGAACAGTGCAATTCACTACGATTTGATGTTCGAAAACAAAACAGAAATGTAAAAAAGTAAAAAGTAAAATTCAGAACACCCAAGTGTCAAATTGAAGTGATTTCAAACTACTTTTACTTCAAAGTAGAATCTGGAACATACCTGTTAGTGATTTTTATTACTATTTTTTTTTGGAAAATTAAAATTACTTAAATTTATTTTTTTTCTAAAATAATTCAAATTAATTTTTGTAATAAGAATCAAATATAATTATCATAATTGATTTATATCAATAATTATTATTATTAGCATTATTATTAAAACAAAAATATGAGTTTGCGACATATTTATAAGCTTCATTAAAATACAACCATTTTTATATACTTCATGTGTAAGAACGATATTTCTGTCTGTTATTTTTAGTTAAAAATCGAAAAAGACTTCCCTCCGTTATTGTCACGAACTCCTTTTCATGCCGAATTTAAGTTTTCGAAAGCGAAAAGTCATATCAGTCAAGCATGGTTTTTCGACAATAAATTAGTGATAGCATCTGATATAAAGAGGTTTGACAATCCCTTTACACCGGTTTTTTAAATGATCAATTCCTGGTTGTTGCACGGATTGCACACATAATTTTTTTTAGCTCTTTTATTGAGAAAAGAAAGTGACTGTTTTTGTTCGATAGCGTAACTGAAATTAACATCTAGTAATTAAGAATATTATATTGTATATACTTACTTTCGCAACGCCTTTACATACGTAATATACCAGAAAGAAAATCCATTTTTTTTTTTCAATTTTTTGTTAATTTTATTTTTGTATTTTCTCGTTTTTCATAATGTTTCTTGCTGTCTTGTTGCTGTTGTTTTTTTATTTTATTATTTTTTTTTTGTTTTTGTTTTATTTATTGAACATAATCATATTTTTTTTTTATTTCATAATAATTACTTATCTTCATAGCATATGAATTCTGTGTGAGTGTTTGTAGTTATCTTACTCTGTATGTGTATGTGTGTGTGTAGGAGGGTGGCTGTGTGACAGGACTTGTTTATGGGGATGTGGAGAGTGTGTCTGTTTCACGGTATACGCATTGGCACACAATGTGTATGAGGTGTGTGTTTACTATGGATGTGTGTTAACGCCGTATGTTTGTAGTTATCGTACCATTAATTTGTAAGTATTTTAATACTCTATAAATCCTTTATTATTTTGTGGTTTAATTTTGTGTTCATCTTGATTTTTTTGTAGTTGTTATTTATTAATAGTTATCAATAATATTAATAATTAATTTGTATAAGTTTGTTGTTGGGGAATTTTTATATTCTTACGCCTTTGCACATTTTAAAGAATAGCCTTCACAATATTTTTTGTTAATTTTTTTCTTCTTTTTTTATAGATTTTTGTTGTTTTAATTTATTTTTAGTTTCGCTTTTCTGTTAAATTGTAATGTTATGTTGTTGTTGGTTTTTCTGCTTTCAATTAGCAAATAATTTTTAAATTTATTTTAACATTAATTTTTTATACTTTAGTGTTTGATGTGGCAGAGGGAGGGGGTCTTAAGTGTGTATGTTTATTTGTTGTCGGTGTGTGTGTAAGTGTGGTTTTTAAATGTAGCATTTCTGTTTTTTTTATTTTAAATTTAAATTTAAAAATTTTATTTTTTTTTGCAATTTTATTTTAGTAAATATTTAACATGATTGACAAAATATATTTTTGTTTTGGATTTGTTGTTTGTTTTTTTTTTTTAATTTTTTACTTGCAGCAAAAAAAGCTTAAATTTAAAAACTGTATTTTTTTTTTTTTGTATTTCAATTTTTAAGTATTTAAGGGCCTGTTAATGTAATGAACTGTGTGTTTTTTGCTTTGGTTGAGTGTTAAATTTGATTTCTGGGTTTTCTTCATATTATCTGGCGATGTTGTTTGCTTTATAAACTTTTTTTGAGAACGCTATTTCGTTTGTAATTCATTTTAATTTATTTTGTAGTGCTATTCAGCCATAATAAAAAGTTTTTGTTAGGCATGTTTTTAGATTTTTTGTTTATAAAATTTTCTGATTCTGATTTTTTGCTGATATTATTACTATTTAAATTTCATTAAAATGAAAAAAAAAAACAAATTAGAAATAGAAATTAATTCTATGCCCAGTTAGTTTGGTTTAAGTACTTAAATATTTGTTATAGATTTGGATTTTATTCTTATAATTTTGCCTTAGTTTTCCTTTTTTAAGCTATATATTTACATTAAAAAAAAACATAATTAAATACTTTGTTTTTTTTCCCGAATTTTTATTTTTAGTTATTTGTATTATTAGTTTTTTTTTTAAACAAACCCTTCACCTTAACTTATCATGTAATTTTTTTTTTAAATTATTTACATAATTTTTTTTTTTATATTTTTTAAAATTTTTGTATCCCTTTTAAGCTTAGTCATGAATAAACAATTGCAATGTGGACAGAATAGTTGTAATTACGTTGAAATA
>JAHXMU010000013.1:978273-1022546 GCA_019455685.1 Philornis downsi
CATATTTGCTTTTAAATGTATTTTACAAATACATTGAATGCTTTTGTAAAATTTATTTGAATTTATGCTGAATGGCGTTTTTTTTTTGTTACTGCTGTTATTTGTTTGCATCCACTTGGCTGTGGTTACTGATGCATCATTACATATTTATGGAAAAATTAATATTATACTATATATGAATTTCAGCAGAGCGAAACCAACCAAAGAGGAGAGTTAATAATATAAGTTATTCATACATAACTATAATAATGACAATATTAATAATAATAATACAACATATTTATGCTAATGACTTTTTGCAAAAGTGGAGGGGACAGAATGGCTGAAGGATAGGGAGAACGATTTTATAACATTGGATAGTAAAACAGGCCTACCACAACAATCACCGGTTTATATTTTGGTAATATCATATGGAGGCTAAACATTTTTCAGACGCACATTCAATAAATTGTACAAGCCTATACCGAAGATATGGCAATACATTATTGCCAAGCTACTTTGAAGTCCATGGTTCTTTTCATTACCGGCAAAAATTCACCATTTTGTAGCTCATGAAAAATGTTTAACAAGCTTTTCACACTTTCATCCTTTGTTCTTTTAGACTTTCAAAATAATTTCTAAATACAACAACTGGACAGCACAAAGTTACATTACGGATGATCATGACAGAGTATCTTATTTACTCAGCTGCAAGTCGACGTCATAAAACTTTTCTGTACCAGAAAAACTTTGGAATTGTTTTTACATATTAGCATACGAATTTGATATTCCACATAAAAATTCTTTTCGGAGCAAAGCATGATTTATAATCAACCGGTATCTCAATAAAACTGATCAACTCTTGATAATATGGTATCGAACCTAGTGGGGAGGAGTGCACGTTTGTTCTTTTTGAGGTGTTATGTAATCTGCACTTTTATTTTCAAAACTGTTGCTAGCTTCTTGATACAAATGTTGCCGGGGGTTTTGCAGTGCTTTGTCAGGACGCTAGCTTCAGTTATAGCTTTTGATGATTCTCTTGCAAGCTGTGCACGTGACAATAAGTCATATGCCATGAAAGTTTCGAACTGGCCGCCAAGACTTATGTAATTCAGAAGTTTTTGGACACAGTTCCATAGTATTACCTTGACAGAGTTCTTGGACGACATGCATTATAAGTATATATTTCAAACGAAAATATTTGCTAGGCAACTACTGAACTGGGCATTTAAGTTTCGATTGAAAGTGAAATTTACAACATTGTATCTAGGGCGCTAGGCATGTCGCATTGTTATCATACCCAAGTATTGTAAGGCCAGGACATTACTGTGGCACCAGGTGTAAAACTAAAGCTAATTGAGTCGTTCAAATCCAACACAGTTTTCAAAATTTTCAAACTGATTCCTTAGCGCACAAAATTCGATGTAAAAAATGAAAAATTTGTGAAGTTAATTTGCAGATTTGACGCAATCTCAACAAATAGTATTATTTTCCTTGATAGTATACAGAAGAAATTAGCAACAAATTAGCTATGAAGTCAAGTAGACATTTTCAAATTAAAAATGTTTTTAAGTATTTGGTTGGAGTAACAATTAACTCAGCAATCACCTAAAAGGATGACATGTTTTGGACAAGTCCGTCTTCAGATTATCATTAAATTTGCCACTGTGAAAACACGCTCTGTTTATTTTTATTTTTTCTTTTGTTAAATTCTCATTTTAAGGGTCTCCAACATTGTTCATATTGTACGATTTCTTTAAATTTCTTTCAAGTTATCGATAGAAATAGATCCATCACGGATGATGATGATGATGAAATATGCTTCTTTGTTTATACAGAATAAAGTTCGCCAGTAATATTGCCAAAATTGGCTTTGGTTATATTTATTTATGCATTTTCCGTGTTAATCATGTTAATTTCAAACGTTACTATCTCCTGAATTTACTTCAATCAATCGCTTCAAGTTTTGGCATTATACAATGAAATGTTTTCGTATTCGATTACCACCACAGCTGTATTTAGATGCCTTAATTATGTCGACAAGTATGTTTTATAAGAGAATTGACTCTTTTTTATAATAGACGAAAAATTTAAAAGTATTGGTGCTGAGACCAAGAAACGTTTGAAACTGGTTAACTAAAAATTAACATTTTGAAAAACCAAAATTGTAAATTCGTAAAAGGCAGTCTTCACTCCTAGTTTGTCAATCATCTTCTCGCACTTTAAGTGCACGACGTCAGAAACTCTCTCAGGCACTTATGCAAGATATTGTGTACCTGTTAACAGTGTGCTGGATGTTACCAACACTCTGTTGTTTTGCGATACATGCAAATCTTTTCGCGAATTGACTTTTTTTGCATTTTGTATCCTTAAACTAAGTACCATGTTCTTTTCACAAGAAAAAAAATTCTGTGAGGTATTCTTTCCTCATAAAGAAATTTAGCGGTATTGCCAGCTTTTTTTGGTTTCCAACACTGAAATCGAACAGTTATGTTTTCACGCAATAATATGTTCGATAATACCTATATATTCATAACATTGTAAAATCGTGCCGTTTTCTATTCTATTTCATAGGTGTAGAAATGTATTAATGACCATATTATGACGTAGAAATGTAAGCTGTTCCGATTTGTCGTGGAAACCAACAAAAAAAAAAAAAAAAGTGTAGCATTGAATCTTATGAAAAATTTCGTCGCGAAAAAGCATAGTGCTGTCTGAAAAAGGTTGTGAAAATTTCACAACAATTTCTTATATGAAATTTCATTGCGTAAAGTCAGCATATTGTCAGTCTTTAAGGTGAAAATACGACTTAAAATGCCAAAGCGCGGTAGTCTTTGATTTCTTCCCAAGTTGTCATTCGTCAGGCTTTGATATTTTGGCCAATTATGGGATTTCATGCACAATAGCCACGTATGCCAATCAGAGTCATCCTATGTTCCCTATTTCATCCATAGGTTGCATCTACTAGTTGTTTGTTCCTTAAACACAATATTATTTTCAAACCAACATTACCTGATATTACATCTGCGATGATATTACAATAATCCAATGACCCGGAATTTGAGTTGTGGTAAGTCCTTTCTTGATTTCTCTATAACACAAAACCTCTAGGTTAAAATGTAACATAAAAAAATTAGATTAAATCTTAAATTTGAATCAAACTAACCATTTTGTGATTGTTTACTTAGCTAATACATGAACTAATATTACTCGCAATTTGTAATGCCATTTATTTCTTTTTTTACTTAATAGTATAGTAAAATAAACAAACAAAAAAAAATTTATATATATATTTAGTTTTTGTATGATTATTGACAAAAGAACGTTACTACACACAAGAGAGTGTTCAAATTTTTTCGCTTTTTTTTTCTTTCGATTTGTTAAATACTAAATAGGAATAATGTGAAAACAACCAATTTCATAAGGATATTAATAATAACGACAATGACTTAGGGTTATACATACATATACACACATATATATAGTATAGTATAGTATAGTATATAAATACATACATAATGCAATTCAATACAAAGGACATTTATATAAAGATAGTAAGTAAGTAATAGATAGAGATACGTTAGAGACAAAAATAGGGCGGGCATACGTGAATGCCTTGGAATGGAGGGCTTTCAAGACATAATTCAAGGTCTTTTTTTGTGACTTAAATATTATAACAAAAACAAAACACGTTATCGAGAGAAGGAGGGAAACAAAAGTCTCAAAGACACAACATATATTTAAATTAATGGACGTTTTGCACTGGAAAATATGATAGCGGTTTTCAAAACTCACTAGTAAAGGTTATGACAGGCACAGTATCCACAACTGTCATTCCTTATGTTTGTTTTGCTCATATTTCAGGGAGGGATTTAGAGATGTTTTTTTTTGTGGAATTGGATGGCTGGTAGGATTGCAAATAAAAGAGCTTAGCTTAAGGATTCTCTTGCATTTCCTACTCCTTTTTGTTAGTTATGTTAATAAAAATGTGCAATTTTGTTTTGTATATATACAAAAAGTTGTATGTATATCATGTATGTGTAAGTTGTTGTTTTTTTTTTAATTTTCGCCTTAATTCTGTTTTTTTTTTGTATAAAAAAATTAAGTTTTTCATTTGTTTGTTATTATTTTCATATTTCTTTAGAGTTAAAGAAATTTCCATCTATAGCTGAAGCCAAAAGAGGTTATCCTTTTTTATTTGTTGCCTATTTTAGGTTTAATCATATTTCCTTTTAAGTCTAAATGCGATTTAACGTTTTGTTTGTTTCTTTTTTTATGCTTTGTTATAATCATAAAGTTTATTATTGTTGCTTTTTTTTAATTTCTCTCTTTTTTATGCTTTTGTAAAATTAATACTACTTTAGTACGTTCTCTTTTGGCCACTTAGTTTCAGTTGCTGATTTTGTTGTTTCTTTAATAATAACTTTATACTCGATTTGTTAAAATTTGCTTTTGTTGCTGTTGTTGTTGTCTGTGTCTGTATTCTGCATTTTAACTCTTAGCTAAACTAACAAAATTATATTTTTATCAAGTTAAATAATATCTAAAATATTATTTAACTTTCTGAATTTGGATAAATTATAAATATTTAGATCGCGTCCACACACGCCATAGTCTCTCTAAAGACTATGCGCAGTTATCCTTGATAGTTTGCCAACAAAATGAATAAGAATTCGCATTTCTTGTTTGTTTAGGATTTGTGTTAATGTATTTTCATTATTTGTCTAACCTAAAAACTAAGGTTTAGAAGTAAGTCTAAGTCTTACTCAATGTTATTTTTATGTTATAAAACATCATATTAGCTTTTTCTTTAACTAAAAGTTTGAGAAAAAAACCCTAAACATTGCATTACAAAAAACAAACTTACTTTTTGTTAGTATCTTTTAAGTTTCTGTCTGCTTTGTTTGTTTGTTTACTTTACGTTTATATGTTGAAGTTCCGGTTTTGACGATTTGATAAATTGGCTGTTTTGGCGCCTTCATTGTGTGTTGTGTGGAATGTTTTTGTCTCTCTCTCTCTCTATTTGTAGAGGGATTTGTTGGCCTCAACCTAAAACATTGATTTAATAACGTTGTTGATATTCATGATGCCAACGATTGAAATCGATGTGGAATACTACGATTGAACCAGTGGAAAGGCCAGCCAACAAGTATCTGTAATGAAAGAGTAGGGCAAAAGATATAAACATTATTACATACAAACATACATACATATTATTGTAATTGCTTATAAGCTCGATGATAATATTTCTTTAATTTTAAAAATTGTCGAAAGATTACTACTAAAGGATGTCTTAACAAGAACGCAAGATTTAAATTTGGCGCCATTCGAAGTGTCATTGTTTGATATTTGAACAATTGTTATTGTTTGCTAGTAGAAGATACGAGGTTACTAAAAATGGAGCGCTACATGAATGAACAACGTATTCTCATTGTGAAATTATTATACTAAAATGGTGAAAGTTTTCCGACTACAGTTCGCAAATTGCCATCAACTTGGGGTCACAATAATGCTCCAAAAGAGTCAACTGTAAAGAGATTAATGGATAAATTTGCCAAAACTGAGTCTGTTAGCGATGTAAAGGCAACAACGCTCCTTCGATCAGGTCGATCGACCGAAAATGTCGCAGCTGTACGTGTTGATGTCGCTCAAACTCCATCCACCTCAATTCGACACCGAACTCAGGAAATTGGTGTCTCAAAATCCACTATGCAGCGAATTTTGACGAAAGATTTGCATCTTCATGCATACAAAGTTTAATTGACTCAGGAACTAAAGCCAGCTGACCAGGGACAGCGAAGGGAGTTCGTTAATTGGGTATTGGACAGACAACATGAAAATGCTGATTTTGCCAATAAAATCATCTTCAGTGACGAGGCCCATTTCCATCTTGATGCCTTCGTCAGTAGGCAGAATTGCCATATTTGGGGTGAGGAAAATCATCGAGTGATTCACGAGAAGCAAATGCATCCCCAACGTGTCACTGTGTGGTGTGGATTTTGGACTGGAGGAATCATTGGACCTTTATTTTATGAAAATGAGGCATGTCAAGCGCAAACAGTCAATGGTGTTCGGCATCGTGAAATGAAAACCAGTTTTTTCGTGCCTAGTATTGAAGAAATGAATGTGGAGGGCATGTGGTTTCAACAAGACGGCGCCACATGTCATACAGCCAGAGATACAATTCAATTGATGCATCAGTCATTTAAATCTTGCGTTCTTGTTGGGACACCCTTTATATTGGGGCAATGAATTCGAATTCGTATGGAATACCGAAATTGTTCCTTTTTTGGGTATATTGTTATGTATATTAGATTCGTATTAGCGCACAGTACAAACTATGAACTATAAAATTCTATAAAACTACTGATGTAGGAATTATGAGCTGATATACCTTGTATTTCGAAGGTTATTAACTCGCCCTAATTTTTGTTATTTGATTATCGGTTCTGATTGCAAATTTCCTATTACTTTTCTTTCCGTGCACATAGTTGAGTATCTTGAGATTATTTCTTAGAAATTTTATAATCATAATTCACTCCAGGTTTCAGTGTTACAAATTTTACTAACACACTAATAATACACTTCTTTACACTACTATTTACAAAGAGTTTAGAATGGGAGCTTTTCTAAAGTTATCTCCAAAAATCATATATCACCTGTTTTGAAGATTGTTACCTAGTACATTTTTTTTTGTTTTTTATTTAAATTTCGTTTCTTATCAAATCATTACATCAAATTTAAGATACGAGTACGTATTTTGTTTGGATATAATAATAGATATTAACGATATAAGAAGTAATATTTTTCAAAGTATGGATATACAGGGTTGCCCATATTCGACGGACCCATCTGGCAACGCCATAACTTTTGACAGAGATGTCAGATCGCTTAATGACATACCGCGTCTGAAGCGTCAGTCCAAGCAGATTTTTACCATGGGACAATACACGCCACGCGAGCGCTCTGAAATAGTTAAAATTTACATTCAACAGAAGAAGTCAATTGTGAAAACTCAACGTGCTTTTAAAATATTAAAAAATGTGAGAAGTGCGCCTTCTAAGAACACCATTAAGCGTTTATACGAAACATTTTCGACTGGTGAGGCTCTTTCTAATCCGAAGAGGCCAAATAAAAGTCGACCAAGGCGACCGGCCGAGAATATCGCTGCCGTACGAGCCAGTGTTGAGAGGTCCCCAAGAACATCCCAAAAACGCTGTTGATTTGCATTTGTTCCCGTACAAAATTCAATTGACGCAAAGATTGTTGCCTGCGGACAAGCCTCGTCGATTGGAATGGGCCCAACGAGTCATCGAAATGGCCGATGATGTCGAGCAATTTTGGAACAAAATTATCATGTCCGATGAAGCCCATTTCACATTGAATGGGACCTTAAATAAGCAAAATTGCCGTATTTACGTCACTGAAAATCCTCAGGAGCGGAAAGCGTATGAGGCAGTTCTGGTTTCAACAAGACGGCGCTCCACCGCACACAAGTCGCATAACAATCGATTTTCTGAAGAATTTGTTTCCGGGCCGTTTGATGTCGAAAAGTGGTGATTTGGACTGGCCACCGCGTTCGCCCGATTTGACGCCCGCTGACTTCTTCTTGTGGGGACATTTGAAGTCAAAGGTTTACGTTAACAAGCCAAGGACCGTAGAAGAGCTCAAGGACAACATTCGTGAAGAAATAGCCGCTATTCCGGCCGAAATGTTGGCGAAAACGATGGAAAATGCTGCAAAAAGGGCACAATACGCCATCAACGCCAGAGGCGGCCATTTGAGAGATATCATATTCAAAAATTGATGTAAACAAATCTACTTGGAACAAATTAAATGAATAAGATTGCCAACCGCCAAATTTTTATTTTTTTCTTTGATTTTTTTTTTTAAAAACATGGGTACGTCGAATATGGGCAACCCTGTAGATATATATAGCTAAATGCCTTAAGATTAATCCCGCAAAATTTGTGAGTTACACGATTTTCAACTCGAGTGTGAAAGGAATTCTCCCTATACTCTGTATATGGAGATGTTATAAAATGAAAACTCCTATCCAAAAGCAAAATTTCTATGGTCAGATGAAAAAATCATCAAATAACTGCTTTGTCATTGCTATAATAACTGACATAAAAATGTTAAGAAAACAGGCCATAAAAAACTGTTTCCCTCCTATGATAAGCATATGTTAAATTCATTAAATTTTCACCACATTGCTCCAAAACTTGCGATGAATTTCAGCTTCCGTGGATGCACTTTTTTGCAGGGTAGTAAAAACATTAAAAAAGTTCTGAAAAATGTCCATTTTTCCAGAGGTGTGCTCAGTTCTTGTAAGGGCAAGTTTTTTTTTCTATTGTTCAGATTTTGCCGCTTTCAAATTTATCCTGATTAGATAAGGTGGTGTGACCTTTGTGGTGCTACCACTTTCAACAGACTCGCAGATGGACAGACGTGTTTAAGAAAATATATATTTTTGGCAAAATTAAGAATATTTGTACTCCATGAAATTTCAGGTGAGCATTTTTAGTTGGAACGAACTGAACATTCTATGGTGGTGGTTATAAAAATATTTGCTCCAGTCTAATCATCGACTTCAATGACATTGGTTTTTTTTTAAATGATAATTGGTTCATTTGGAACCGATTTTAGGTTTTTTGCGTAAATTTTGTTCGGTTCTTGGAAGAACCGGTGCTCTTGGTTTTTGCTTTTGGTAAGAAATGGTTCCATGCAACACTGTAGTTGGTTTCTTTAGACCAATGGCAGCATCGTGCTTTTGGGACTAACTTGAAAGTTAATAACAATACTATTGTTAGTAAATTTGTTGCATCAATAAACTTTTTCGAGTCATTGATATACAAATTGTGCACCGCAAGTCCATATTAAGAGTAGGATCTTTGAACTTGGCCAGTTTAAGATATTTGTGTGTATATTTTTATATATAATCTCTCTATGTGAGAGATTCAACACTAAAAGTGTTGAAATTCATTCAACAACAAAAATGTTATAACAACAAAAATAGCATCAGTTGTTTTCAACACAATCACTCCTTCTTTTGTTTTTAAACACAGACGGATCTGCTAGTAGCAACTGTTGTTATTATTGTAATATACCGAATGTATGGAGAGTTCATTTCAGTCCGAAGTCGATGTATTAAACATCTGGTAACTCCTAAATTGGTTAAATCAACATTTTAAATAAGCGATACATGATTGTTAAATAAAATTTTAGAAGTTTGAAATGTCGAAACTAGACGATTTACCAATTATTTACGATTTGTATTGTGGACTACTAAAGCTGAAACGTATCTAAAAAAGAACATTTCTCAAAATGTTGGTTCGCGCTTCGCGTGAAATATCCTATTGGAAAAATATCAACAATTTTCGATGCAAAATGGCATAATTTTTTGATTTTCCAAAAATTCTCCTTTGTCCCATGGCAGCGCTATAAAATGACGATATTAATGTAGTTACAAGATTTTAACTTCGGTCATTTCATTGTGATCGAATATCCTCAAAAATTACAGATTTTTTTACATCTCTATTTCGGTGTTTACCGTTGTAAGGGGCATTTGTAACTACAATTAAGACTCATCTAGATTCATCCATTTGTCATGGACCTTGGTATCATGTTTATACCTTTTCTTTTCTTTTATACTCGCTACCCGCTTATAGCATTTTCTATCGCAAGTCTCGCTCCTGCAATTTCATGATTCTGGGGCCATCCGTTGGTTACGGACAACTCTTTGGTTTCCAATTTTACCCCTTAATAGTGCAAATTCCAGAAATTATCTTTTGCAGCGCGAGTATATTATAAAAGGCGAATACACAAGAAATTTCATGATCTTAGCTTCAGCCATTTGTCATAAGCGAAGATGCAATTCACGTTTAATCCTTATCAACTCTAAAGGCATCTACACTCGAAGAAAAGATGCACTGTAGTTTTGATGCTATTAGCGTTAGACTTTTATATTAGGTGTTAACACCAATTCGTCCCGCTCTTTTCTGTTTTTGTCCTATAAAAGAAGCATAAATAGAATTTTCTCGTGAGTTTAATCTATATAGGGAACAGGCACTTTCAATTTTATGAGTCTAGCTTCAATTGTTGGTCATAAACAATGGTAATGGTGTTAACGAGCACCTGTTTTATAAGGGCAATGTGGACATAATGGCAATGGTGGGAAATTTGTGCTTTTTTTACTCTGCTTACAAAAATCACAAATTGTCAAAAAATTCCTCCTACCGTGCCATCTTTTAAATATTATTATCCAAGCTTTAGCTATTTGGTCCTGCCTGTGATTTGCCAGTATGCAAAGCAGCTTCATATATAGATGGTCTTCATACTAGTTTAGTGAAATTATGAACTCCCAAAGCTATTGAACCAAATATTATTGAATTTTGTACTTGCTTCTAGACCTCCTATATAAATTCGTCATCTTTCGAAAACTTCAAAAAGTCTATTGTATCGAACTGTATGATCGATGGTAAGCAGTTTAGAAACCATTAAGAAATATACAACAGACCTTTCATTTCTTAAGAATTATGTTTAGTATTTTTAACACAACTTTTAGAAAATGCATTCCTTTATTGAAAATGTCAGTTTTGAGACTTTAGCAGTACAAAAACAAAAATTGGTCAATTAATGTGAAAAAGGGTACGTTATGTGTTATCCAAAACAATGTCCATCGCTAGACAGTACTTCTTCCCAATATTCCCATGCGAATAATGCGTCCATAGAAAACTTCATCTTTTGGGACTATTAGAATTGACTTGATTTTCGGTTTCATATAGGCCATGTGTTATCTATGGCAACAAGTCACAATCGGAAGGGGCAGTGTCTGGTGAATACGGAGTCTGGGGTAGGAGTTCCCAACTGAGCGTTTTTAAGTACGTTTTGATAGGCCTAGCAATATGGGGACAGTCATTTCATGCGATTGAATAATTTTACCGTGCCCTGAGTAATAGTGCTCGGCTCAATGCTATTAACTGTGTAACAAACAGACGGCCAATAATGGTTTCGTTCTGTTTGAGCAACTCATAGTATACGAATAACACTAAGTTCATCCTGTCAAATCTATTGTATAAACATGTGATGTATGTGATGGCCACGTGGTTTCAATGATTTCCTCTGATTTGAACTATGAATGGAAAAAACTTTCCATTTGTGTCTGGAAAGCAGCATTTAGCGAGTGCAAATTCAACTTATTTGGAAACCAACCAGTTTGTATGGAATCTAATCAGTTCGTATGGAACCCAACCAGTTCGTATGAAATCCAATTTTCTTCACTTAAGTCATTCCCAACGATTTTAAACGATGTGAAATTGCTTGTTGAGCCGTTCCTAATATAACTGCAAGTTATTTTTGCATTAAGTCTTTGTACACTTTCGGTCTTTCACTATGTTCTTTGTCACAGTTCTTACATTTTCGAAACCACTCATAGCAACATAATCGCCTACAAAATCGCTAATACTACTCGGTTTACGAAGTCTAACCTTACAATATGACGTTTTACATCTGATAATTTCAACCATAACTTACTGATAGGGCCACTTTTTTTTGCAAAACAGCGGAGATTTGTTTGTACTTCCAATAGAATCAGATAAATATCGGGTTCTCTAAGTTAATTGATTAAAAAATTATTATTTGTCATTTATAATAATTTTTTTTTTTTTTTTGCAAAAATTCCACTGATTGTTGATTATAAAATAATAAAAATGTTGTTATTTTGGCGATTTGCAATTATAAATTAATTTATACGATTTTAATTGCTTTGTTATGTAAAAAAATATCGCTTACGATAATTTGCCGCTAAGGATTCAATATGTATATATAGCTATCGGATGAAAAATAGTTCTAAATATTTTAGATTTTCTACACAAAAAAAAATGTTACTCACTTTTGATCATGTGTCAGAGCCAACGATCGTATTCCCGCATTGCATGCGGGGAAGGCGTACAGTGGGGCCAAATTGAATGTACGCCAAACTTCAACAATGCCACGATCACCAGCTGTCATCAAGTATTCGCCATCGCGTGAAAGCAGCATGCACTGTATTTGAAAAAAGGACGCAAGATGGAACATAAAAAAAATTAGTTAAATTGAAAACACAAGTACAACAACTACACAAATAGGGCAATTAGTTACAATTGCACAACACTAAAACAAATCGAAAAAAAAAATAGTAATTTGCATTTACCTGTAGGTTATCATTGTGGGTTTCGTGCCTCAACTCCTTGCCATTGATGGTATAAGCTGCCACATTGCCTTTATCATAGTTGACCACAATGAAACCTTCTCGTGACATAGCGATCAATTCCGGGGAATGGAATTCCATGGGAGGATCCAGGGAACGTAACAGATCACCGAATGTGGTATGAATAAGAACAGGGCCATCTAATAATTGTCAGAAAATATGAAAACGGAAACGAGAAATGAAATATAAGCAATGCCAATGTTTTGTCCACCCCATTATTCCCATAAAAGTATATGCTGTTGTTACTTCTACTTTGTACTCACTTGTTGAACCTGAAACGACCAGACCCAGTTCAGCGCTAATCACAACCGATGTAACAGCCTGTTCGTGACCCGTCAGTGTTGCCCGGGGTGTAGGAACATCGCCTTCGCCGACAATACTCTGAGTTCGAGCATTCCAATGCCACAGGAGAACAGTACAATCGGCTGAACCTGAGGCTATATAGCAATCCGAGGTAATATTGCACTCCGACCGAGCCAAACAGGTGACAACGCCAAAGTGTCCAAAGACAATTTGGACAATTTTAGCTAGAAACATAAGATATAACATAAATTCTGATCATATAGCAAACATCGAGGAAACAGAAACTGTTACAAAAACTTACCGGATTCGGTATTAAATACCCGGAAACTGTTGTCCCAGAAACCACAGGCTATAAGAAAGCGACTGTCCACAGTGACCACGAAACAGTTCGAACGAATTTTGAGCATTTGACTGAAGTTATCACCCAAATGACGTCGATTCATAGTATTGTTATGGGTGGTATTTTGGGCGGCTGCTGCAACGTTACAGATGAAAAGAGGAGTAAAACGAGAGTATTAAATCAATGTCACACTGTTGATTTATCTTACGAAATACATCGAATATGGTTAAAGGCGTTTTCCCCCTTATATACTTACTTAAAACTGGATCTATGGTCAATGGTTTAACAGCTCCTTGTTGCTGATTTGAATCCGCATAGCTGGGACTTTGGACGGACGCTGTGTAATTACAATTCCATCTATTGACCGCAAACTGATGGCCCGCCGTCACCGTTACCACGGATGGAAGCGACAGTTGTGGATAAGTGTTGGCCGATATATGTATAATGGGAGAATTCTGATAGAATTTTAGTATTTGACACAAATCGTCGGGCATGGCACTGAACATCATCGGCGACAGGTGCATAGCCGAACTGCGCGGTGGGTGTGGCTCCATCAGCAGCTGACTGGGTGTTTGGCCAAAGTTTCTGATTTGATTTTCCACAGCCTCTCGCATGACGGGATCCGCTATAGCTTCCAGATCTACGCTGCCTTCGTAGGTCAGGTAATAGAAAACGTTAGTAGCACGAACTGCTTCGGGGCCTCTTTGCTTGTAGCCGAATATCAAGTCGATCCATTGATGCAATTGGCACGAGACGAATTCCGATTCTAAAGCCATGCGGTTGATGCGCACAAACTCTTCGGGGGTCTTAGCCCATGGCGGCAGCTCGATGTCATTTACCAGGGCGCCGTCTTCACGGTGACCTAGGCGATAGCCGGACGAGTTGTAGAACATCTCTGGCAGGAAATACCATTCCGGTATGAGCTCCTTCACATCCGAGGTGTCACGTTGGCAATTCTTCCACGAGAGATTGACGGACGAAAACAAACGATCGGGGTAGTCGAACTTGCCTCCTTGTAAGGCCAGGAACATTGTGGTGAATGGTTCTACTCTTACCAACCAGTTGAGAGTAAAACTAGCGGTGGAATAATGTGTGCCGTAGTGGAATGGAGGTATTGTGTCACTTTCCCATGACTCGTAGCGCTCTTCGAAGTAAGCGCGACGCGACGGGTTCAATGCTCCAATTGGCTTGGAGAGATCACGATAGTTCGAGGGTAGGCTAAGATCCAAATCTTTGGTTTCGTAGTTGGTTAGGACCCAGGGAAATATGGGGTATTGGTTTAAATCGTTGTATGTGCGACCTGCTATTGTATTAAGGAACATTAGATATTCAAAGTTGGAAATTTCACGACGCTGCCATTTCTGAGTCATGTTCGAGTTACGCATCAACTGACGTGGCGACATCATCGAAGCTCGTCTGGTCTGTGGAATGCCATATTTGATGCCCACACCCACGCGTGGCAGGGCTTTGATTACTTTCTTCACGGTGTGCTGATCGGGAAAGGCGAAAAGGATTGAGGTGCGTGAGGCCAAAAAGATTTCCAAGGCAACGTTTTGCAGCAAATAGCGACGAGAGAAGATTGCTCTTACTTCGGAGAAGTACCATTTGCCGTGTAAATGATCACAATATTTAAGGACTTCGGGTTCGATCTTCTGGAACTCGGGGTGGTCTTCGTCCACCTCGAAGAACATCTCTGTGCTAGTTATCGACACCGTGCCGGGAGCCACCAAACCGGGAGCAATGAGCTTGGCTTTCGTGCTAATATTTACAGGTCCTGTCAGATCGAGGTCCAGTTCGCGGTCTTCTATAAGAAGCTCAGCGTCATCTAGCAAATCGGCAGTGTGTTGGGTAGCTTGGTGAGCGCGACTAACAGCGATTTGGGTGTGGAATTCATCGCGTGTCTGGAGAATAGCATCTTCGGGACCACCGTTTTCTAAGGCAGCTTTGAGTGTGGCTTGAGGATGGGAAGAGCCTCGAGGATTTTGGACCATGCGCTTGCGCCGGCGGGCGTCATCCTCCCATGCATCTAACTTCCAATATGTTTGTTTCTGTACAGAGCCGCTGGAATCGCCCCAAGCTCCGTGGCGGTTACACATAATGTTGCGCACCTTTTCCAGCAAGCGGCTGGCAATGACGTTGTCTCTTCGCCGAGCAGCCGTTATCAAATGATCACACATACGTTCCTCTTCACGGCGTTCCAATAAGGTTTGGGCACATTGTGATTCAAAATCGGCGTGTTTCAAAACATCATCCGCTCGCATGCGGTTCAAAATGAACTCGGCCTCATTGGCTACTCTCACGATGTGATCCTTCATGGCATGGGAGAGCAGACGACCCTCGTTGATTAGTTCAATGAAGGCCAGGCCGGCATGTTTCTGCAAACTATTTTGCCATTCCTGAGAGCAAAGTAACATGACCAGTTCCACGACAGAGTGAGAGTTTTTGAAAGTGGTCAATCCCTTGCCTTCCATCAGCAGTTCCTGGCCATGTGAACCCACTAATGTCTTCGATAAATAGTGGGCAAAGTCCACCATAATTTCTCTGAGTAGCGGACAAACAGGCCCCAAAGCGATTTCAAGTTTCTGGGTAAGACTTGCCTCGCGTGAGGGTGTCGTCATAGGCAGTTGGCCCACTAACGGCGGTTTCATGGGCAAATCATCGGGCCGTGAACCTCTTTGTACGCCTACATTGCCAGGATTACCTGAAGCTGCTGCGGAATTTGCATAACTGTCAGGCACTCTAACGACCGAAATTTCTGAATCGGGTTTATCGCCCCTTTCGCCGTGCTGCGAATGCTGCAAGTGAGCCGCATGTACCGAATGCATGCCCCCATCATCGCCACGTATTTTGCCATCACCGCTTGAGCCGGGCATTATGATACCGGTTGCGGTGGCCTGTACACTGGCATCTTCATTCAAATTGACATCTGTCCAACTCTCATCATTGGAATTTATGGGCTTGTTGTCGTCGACCATTATCTCACTTGAGGATTCCACTTCAGGAACTTCATTTTCGGTTGAGTTCATGTTCAATGAATTGCATTCGGAATCGCTCTGTGAAGGGGGAAGAAGAAAAGACAAAAGTGGGCGCTGCATGAAATAACGCATGACTTGATTATGCTAATTTATTTGCACGGTATGCGCGTTTAGGGTATCGTATGTGTGTGTGTGTGTGTGTGTGTTTGTGTGCGGGTGAGTAAATGGGTAAGGACATAGGATGAGTTGGTGGTATGATAGTGTGAGTTAGCGTGTTTATTAGTAACCTAGTGGTTAAGTGCACGTGGGTTGCAGTTTATGTGATAGTTGATATGTTTTTGTATATATGTATGTGTACGTTTGTGAGTGCGGCTTTGTGTCAGAGATCAAAAGCTTACATATGTAACGAGGTGACTATGAACGGTAGACAAACATAATTCAATTAATACAAATTTTGACATTCGTACAAAGGAAAGTTACGCCAAGATTTGATGAAGGGGTGGGCGGGAAGTTAAATACGTGTAGACAATTGGCGTTCTAAAGATATAAGTAATTAATTTACACAACGTGTTTATGAAGGATAGAGCCTAAGTACCTGCATGTGACAACTCCAAACATTGATAGAATGTTAACGATACAGGTGATGATTATATAGTGCAACTAATTGACGGTTAATATTTTGGTGAAAAGATAATGCCTCTAATGAACGAAAGCTATATAGACTAGTAAAACATTTACAGGACAGGGAATGACTAGGACGCCTTTTTCCATGGTTTAATGGGCGTCTTTGCACTTGAAAATTAAAAGATACAATTCAACAGAAGGTAACAGTGTTTCACCATAAAAAACAGCGTTTTATGTATGAAGGCACTGATGCCTTCTTACTAAGGCCTTCTTACTGATACCTGCTTACTAAGTTTGTCATTTCAAGAAGTTTTTAAAGAGACATTACAATTGCAGACACCTTTACATTTCACATACATTTTATAGATGTTTACAGGCAGCCAATGACGGTTGTGGGATTTTATGCGAAAGAAAATTATTATTATTTACTACAGATTTTTATTCCTTTTTGTTTGTTCGTTTCAAGCAGGAAAAAGTAAAAGAAATATTTTCAATAGGTATAATAATATATTAATATTTATCTAACTTCGTGCACAAAGACAGAACCTGCATTGAATGGGAAAGGTCGCAACTATTTGCTCAATCGTTTCCAACTATACCAGTTAACAATAAAGATGGTTCTTGAATCTTTTTTTACAAAAGGCCTGAGTGACACCAATGACGCATATCTATCTATATCGATAGCCCATGTTATGAATCGGATTTTACTAGTTCTAGTAGTTTATGAGATATGACCGTCTAAAGCTGTGCATTAGATGGACGGTGTCACTCCCATTTTTTGCCATATGCCATGGGAAGGTTTCGTGGTTGATGACAACATAGTGTTAACATTTCATGACGATCAGTCCGTTACTTTGGTACAGCTATTTTTTTTTAAGGTGCTTAGTCCCGCCCACTTTTTGCTAAGATATACTCCTTTCTCTAGTAGCACCTATACTAAATTTCTCCTAAACCTCTAGTAGTTTATAAGACATGGCCATTAAAAATGTCAAGTTGTGTGGACAGTGACGCGCCCCCAAAGAACAAAACAAAATTGGGAAATGATTTCGCAAAGAATCGTGACTTGCCAATGTAATCGAGGTTCAACTTTAGGTAGAAAACAGCTTATTCCACTTTAACGTTGGATTTGTAACATACTCTAGGTTAGCTAGTCATATATATAAAAATGTTATCATATTGAACTTTCCCATGGCTTTCGCCAATATGCAAATGCAAAGATTTGCCAAATGCAATACAAATATTTTATATTAAAACAGATTTATAAGAAAAAAATATATTTTGTAGAAAAATGGCTCCAACCAGTGTTTTGTTCTTAAGCTTTTAAGTTAGTAATTAACAGTTTGCATTATAAGAAAAGACTTGTAAAAATATTCATTATTAGAATGTTAGATTTTTTTGTCTATACTTTGTTTAAAAATGCACGCTTTCATTTGAGCCTTATTTCATATATAAGCCCACAGTTCTTTTCGTTTATTTTAATGCGAAATTCAACTTTTTTTTGACGATTTGTCCTTGGTTTTCCGTGCTATTTTTCTTTTCAAATGGCGACTTCACGCGACTGTCTTGTATATGGTCGTGAGATCGAACTAATTATCTCTCATTAAGCACTGGTCAGCCCGATGTGGAAGTCTACTAAAGCCTGACGTTCGGAATCATCATTAAGCAGTAGGTTCCTTTCAGTATTCTAAAAATGGGATAGTGGCAAATTCCACCCATATCCTTTTCAAAGGATATAAGAGAATTTGCTTTAGTTTGTTATTGTTTTATATTGGCCGGTATTTCGTAGCATCCCAATCTAACAAAAATGTGTTGTTTGTCATTAAAATCCAAACATCGAAAGAAAATATATTTGTAGAAAATAAATTCAGGCTTCGAATACTGTCGCTCAAACGTTATTACCACAACTGCAGTTTTTAGAACTAGTGCAGGTAGTTCCAAGTAATCTAAACAATTGCATTCAATAGAGTAACTTCACCCTTATCAGTCCAACTTGTAATTATTTACTACCTACTGGCATTGGAACTACTCCATATTTGACCAGCTCTTCTTGAAACATAAATTTCTTAAGATAATTTGAACGTCTCTTACTGAGCACACTCATTTGAGTATTAATTTCTTCATGCTTTGAATGCAGAAGTTGCATTTTATAGAATGGTCTATTGTCTAGTATAAACGTCCTCTCTATTGCCATTGAATAGCAGCGTTAACCACTTAACAAAAACTCAATACATTTTGGATAATAGCGTGGCTCTTAAGAATACGAAGGCTTTCCAAAAATTCAAAAGCTGATACTTCAAGTAAAAAAAAAAAAAAATTATGTGAACATATAGCAAGCAAGGATTTCGTTTTACTGCTGGGTACATTTCCATATTAATTAATTTATTACATATATATAAATATTGTATAAAACTAATTCCAACGGCAAAATGATTTCACTGCAACTCAGCAAGAATTACTTTAATCTATTGACTAGTCGAAGTAAAGTAAAGTGATTTAAAAATTTGTTGCAAAATAAACTTCACGCGAGACTGTCAATGACAAGAATATTTCATCTTCAATATTTGTACGTACTTCTTGTCAATTGTTAAAGTAATCTTAAAATGGTGCATCCTGGGTTAAAATTTTGTATAAACGCATTGCCCATATTCCCGGAATATCGTTATCAAAAATCAAAAATGGTACTCATATCGATACTTGATGGGTCCAAAGCATTCTACATCATTCTTCATCATAAATTATACCTATTCAATAATGGTATAATTTTTACTTTCAATTCTGAAGTGAAGTTTATTTATGTTTAAGAACGATCAAACGCGTATTTCTTAAACAAAGGTTGTCGTAATCTTAAAGGTGGAGGTTCTCTCTTTGACAACAATAAAAGCTGGTGGTTTCAGCAAGTTTTGATTCACGTCTCATTTTAGAGGTTTTAGCGAATTGATGGCTACTCCAAACAGATTCCGTTATTCGGAAGCCGCTGCCCATCCTCTTCGCCTTTTCCACCTATCTTCAATTACTACATTCCGTTTATCTATTTCGATTGAATTGTTGAAGTTATACGACTTATTTTCAAATATGTTTTTTGGTTTGAATATTTTTGTGGGCACAAGGAAGGATGACTTAAGTGGGGTGGCCATAAAACTAACTTTATTCGTGGTAATTGTTGTCTTTATTTACAGTTATATTTACGTCATATCAAAATTTCATACAGCCTACAAGTTTTTTAAAACAGCGATTTTCGAAATATTACGTGCTGTGCTGATAAGAAAAAATTTCGATTTAATTGTTCAAAGTTATTATCAGACCTTTTATTCAAATAATTAAGTTAATTGTCGTTCTGTTCTGTTCCTTCTTGTCAGAAGGTTAATGCCTTCTGCCATCGTTTAGACAATTTTTTGATCACAAATTGGAATAATGATTGACTCCGCTCTGAAAAATAACTCGGTTTTTAGGTTCTTATCGACATGAAAGGAGTTTCAAATGAACTCCGGAACATTTTGCTGAGTCTGGAACAAATGAAAATCCCAAGGTGCCAGGTCATAATCCTGATGGTGGATGTGGTAACCCTTCCTATCTAAGGTTCGGTATTTTTGCGCAAGTGTGAGCGTTAGCGTGTTGGAAAACCACGACTTTTTAGATTTCTAATTTGGAGGTTTCTTTTCTTTCAGTATTTCGTTAATTTTCATCAATTGTTGAAAGTATTATAGATGTCAGAATTTGTGGTTTGGTTGCTTGGAAACTTGGAAAGTAAATCATTCCCTTAAAATCCCACCAAATTAACAACATAACCTTCTCTTCAGTCTTTGACCAGGATCTCTTTCGGTTGGCATTGTTGTAATAAATCCATTTTTCATTCGCAGTGAAAATTTATTTCGAAAATGGTTCATTTTCGTTGCGTTTAAGCAATAAATCGCAAGTGCTTATTCGCTTTGTTAAGAGGATTTCTTTTAGCTAGTGCGGAACTTAAATATCCAGCTTTTTGACGCAGTTTCAATGATCTTGTGTGATACTTTCAAAATCTTTAAAATTATTTTCCAACAGAAATGATGCGGTATGAGTCGATAACAGCTTTGATTTCATTTGTCCGATCACTCCGGTTGTCATCTATGAGCATGCAATTTTCGGAATGGTATTTCGGAAACTAATTTCGGTAGGTGTGTTCTACTAAGGTAAGGCGTTTTTGCCTTTTCTGAAATAAAAGTACAAAACGTAGCGAAAATGCTTCTTTTGCACCTCAATATTTACAACGCGATTTAAAGGTAATTCGACCACTGAAAATATTGTGACATATCACAAATTGGAGTTTGAAATAACAGATAAGGGACGGTGTAATATATTATTTAATCAGTTGATCCAAAACATTTCAAAAATGTGATGTGAGCGCTATCTTTGCACAAAAAACGAAGTTATTTTCTTGTCCATCCGGTAATATCCGAAGAGATATAAGCGAGAATATGTTTTTTATTGTGGTTACTGCTTATGCTCTTAAGATGTGAGCTATCTTGTAAATATTCCCCACATTTTGAAAATTATGTTATAACAAATTTCGTTTTTTCATTTTCCATTTTTGCTTTTTCCAAATCTCTCTAACTTCAGGAATGAATGAGGATTATTTTGTTTGTATTGTTGTTGTATATTGTTCAAATTTTCAAAATTGTCTCCATTAGACCATTTTGGACTAAAAAATGTCATAAAGCCTTTAACGATTTTGAAATTTTCAAATGTGTATATATATATGTAATTAAAACAGTTCTTTGGCTCTGCTGAATAGTTATTAAACTTCATATAGTCATTATCATAGCGTCGTTCCTCCGATATTTTAATAACAGGAAAGAATTGAAATAATTGAGGAAATATTCTGTTATTGTTTTAATTTCATTTCTTTATGCTTCTTCTGTATTTAGAGTTTAAAATAATATGCTACGGAGCTTTTGAGAACTACTGCTTTAGGAGAATCCTCGTCATGCTTGCATGTCTTTATTGAATGTTATGACACTTAACTGGTCCATTTTAAAGCCGCTCTACCAGTCTGCTTTATTTACATATTACCGAGTGACGGAGATCAACTTTTCGAATGTGCACGTTTATTGACCCAACTAATGTCTACGCCAATTTGTATGTTCGTAAGTAATACATGCATAGAATACTTATTGCGAAAATGAATGATAACTTAAGAATTACGATTTGTGGCCCTGGCATGAGGAAAAGATTTCATCTATCATCACGCTATTGTTGTCATTACACAGCATGTGTATGCATGTGTACAATAAGTAATAAATACACATACATGCAATTACAATCAAACATACTGGTTTATTGTATTGCTACTGCCACTGCTACCACCACTACAACTTCATGCTAAATTAACTTATTAGGTATTCACCAGTTGTATACGAACGAGTGAGTATGCCTACGAGTTCGTGCAAATTCCCCAGAATGTTATGTATTAATCAACATTTTCAATATAGTCGTCGTAGGCGAGTACTAGCATTCGTATGTGTGTTTGTTTGTTTGTAAGTCTTTACATTGTTGAGTGATAATATGTCTGGCGTGTGTGACAGTAATAGCTGTAGTGATGATGTTGATAATTTTCAGTTATACGATTGGTTGTGACAATCATAATAGTGTTAATAATTTTTCGGGGTAACACGTTACAAACTGTCACGAACACTCTTCTCAAATCATCAGAGAAACGTCAATGTCACATTTAAATATTACTGACATGTGTCAACATAACAATATGGAATGTTGGGAAATGAAATATGACCCTTGTCTTTATCATTGTCAGAGACATTGTGGTGCGGAAAATGCTAACAAAAACGTAATATGCAATGTACTATTAATAATCTACTACATAAGTTTTCAGTCTGTTAGCACATTTATATATATGGGGTTGTCAATTTTTCGGTTTTAAAAGAAAAGTTAAATAGAACACACATAGAGCTATGATTTCGATGAAACTTTTATTTCATTATAACGCTTGGATCTTGCCATTATGTACGAAATGCCATGTCATTTAAATGAGCACCTCCGGATTGGTTGCAGCGGTGGATCCTTTTGAGGATCCTCCAGCGTCATTTTATTTTGCAGGTTTTTTTTTTGTCAGTTATTTTTTATTCATTTTCAGTCACTTTTGCAATGGCTTTTCTACAACCACTTCTGGCTTCCCCGAGCCCCATATCTGACAATTTCCTTCTTGTTGACGTAACTACCGAGCGAGAAATGAGCTTCGTCGTTGAAAAAATGTTGTTCGATTGAAAGCCCATGTACGAATCAAAACTTTTGTAGTAAGTTTTAAGTACTTTTATGCGTTTTTTGGTTGTAAAACGATCCATATTCATAAATGGCAAACCTTTCACTAAATAAATATCACTTCAGATGGCAGGTATTTAACAGCTGACACCCTTGCCCGACCAGCTGTTTAGAAACCACTAAATGGATAATCTTATACATATATATTGAATATAAAACCTATCCAGCAGGCATAAGAAATTACATCATATACCCCTCCTTACATTATTCAAATACATAATAAATTATGTTTAAAACAAACTAATAATACTTATACGCCTTGGGAATACTTGATGTTTCCTGATTGGTAAACTTCTGCTGTAAATGATGTGAATTGATTATTTGCAATGCAATTAGTGGCTACATTATTTAGCATTCGTTCGCTATTGCTATAATTATTGAAAAGATTGAAAGGCGCACAAGAATTTAAGATATTGAAATATTTCATATGTTCACTCCATTATCAATCCACACTATAAAGTAAATCGTAAGTAAAACTACTGGTATAACTAAAACGTGGCAGCTGTGATTGTTTAATGATAATAATGCGTCTTAATCATGGTTCATATGTTTCTTACGCGATAGTTCTGCTAAGGAAAAATGTGAAGTGAATGTATTTGAAAGGAGGCGAATAAGTTTTGCTCAAAGTAACCACATGTGTTATACGTTCCACACATAAATTAATTAATATCACTCATACAATGTGTTAGTGACAAAGGAAATTTCTAATACTTGAACGGCTTAGTAATGCCTTATTATTATTGTTAGCCAACGTTATACAAAGCCAGTTGGGCGGATCACTAATTAATATACAAAGCAAAGGACATTTTTGTTGCAAATACATTAAAGTGCATATAAAAGCGGGGTCAAACCTATTGGACTGGGTGATAAGTTTGGGGTATAATCGGTCGTAGCCTAGAGGATCCGTAAGATTTAGGAAAGATGTTAATTTAAACTCTAGATACTCTTACAGCGATATTTAATGACTATAAAAATGGAATATCTGTGATCACAACGAAAAGCGATTTAAGTAGTGTTAGAATATAGAAGACTTTATTAGTTATTATTGATTATTATATGATCGTATTTATATTGTTATTTGCATGAAAACATTTGTTGTTCATGAGCTTAATAGTAATTTAAGAGAGAATATGTTTTTCATTTCGAATTTTTTGAAAAATTAGAACAAATTTCCATAACACCGATTTCATCCAATATGCTTAACATCTCAATAAAATAAGTTCAGAGTTAAGTCATTTCCCCTCGTACGCACAGGTATAAAATAATGATGATTATCGTCCGCATGATCGCAGGTTTAATCCCTCATACAGCCACCTATCATTATTTGAGCAGCAGTCACCTCGATGTGTCTAACGAAGATTTTGAGTGGTTGAGAACTGACAAATCTTGTAAATGCTTCACAAATTGTAACGTTCGGATTCGTTGTTAAACTGTAGGTCCGCTGAGAAAGAGAATGAGTGTAAATGTAGAATCCGTATAAGCTCACTGAATGTGATTAGTTATCACATTCTAGGAACTCCATATAACTACTTCTCACACCCTGATAATTGAATCATTAAGGAAAAGTATTAAACGTTTTAATGGTCAGATGCATGTCTTAAGATGGTTCCACATAATAGAAACATTTTTGAAAATGCACACATATTAAACATTGTATCAAATAATCAAACCAGAAAATATATTTCACAATAAGTCATATAATTTGTCAAATACATATGAAATAGTTAAATTAATAGTGATGAAAGTTGGGCTATAATACTGCGTGGAAGGATGGCAGAACAGGCTAACGGAATCTATATATAATATAAGGGTCACGAACGCCCCAAAAACTGCTAAAATGGATCTGATTCAAACTAATACCGAAATCTGAAACCAATGATACAGTGGAGGATTAATATTTCAAGTAACACAGCTACACTTTAACAGCACGGCTCACTATTTGGGGAGCGTGACCAAAGATCTGAAATACTGCTCTCTGTGAAAGTAAAGTTTTTAGGAGGGATGTTGTCTTAAAGATAGCAAGATGGTTGGAACTCCCGACTATCATGCATATGATTGCAAGATTGAGACCCGACAAAATCGCCTATCACTATTTGAGCGACGATCAGTTCAATGCGTTGAAAGAACTCGAGTAGTCGAGTAATGGACAAGTCTAGTAAATACTCTTCCAACTGACGTTCGAAATTTAGGCACCGTTAGGTAAATCTAAAAATACAATACGTGTAAGCCCACTGAATGTGAGAAACCCTTCCATATCTCATTCATGAGATGCAAGGGAACTTGTTTTTGAATAAACTGACTGTATGTGATAGCTTCGACTGTTTTTTTTTTATTTGAACAATTTTATTCTAAACAATTTCTTTATGTTAAAGAAGAAGCGGAAGAATTGGTAATAAATGTTGTTAGTTTCATATAGATGATGATTTAGTTGGCGTTACGGCTTTTTATTTAGTTGATCATAAAATAATGCTGCGGCAATTAGAATTCTATGGAATAGTAGGAAAGAAGCTATGATTATTTCAAAATTAGTCCCAAAATAGTAAACAGTTTGTGCGAGTAAACCGTTGTAAAAGTGAAGTGGTAAATAATGATTGTGGGGTACTGCAAGGTAGCTGTTTATAGCCGTATCATTTTCTATTTTTTTTAATGTTTTTGTAATTTGAATCTTGTTGATAAAATGTATATGTTTGCAGACGACGTTTACCCATATAGTTATGATTTGACCTTGAAATCTAACACGAAACGTGATGTTGGATTGTGTAAACTTATTTTAAATCCAAATAGGACTAAATTAATACGATTTAGGTCACATGACAATGCATTAAATATTTATTTTAGTGCATTGCAATTCATTAAATATTATTTTAGCGAAAAACCGGGTTATCCATTTATGGGTTTTAAAAGTAAAGTTAAATTAAACATACAAGACTATGATTTCGATGAAACTTGCGTTTCATTATAACGCTTAGATCTTGACATTATGTACGAAGTACAATGTCATTTAAATCACCGCCTCTGGACTGTTCATAGCAGTACATCCTTTTGAGGTAGTTTTCGACCACTTTTTCGCACATTTCGGGCGATGTCACGGCAATAGCTTGACAAATGTTATTTTTCAAATTCTCCCACGTTTGGGCATTATCTACGTAAATACTCTCTTTGACGTAGCACCACAAAAAAAGGCTCAATTGACGTCGCCAAAACTTGAAAGTACGCTTCCTGGAAATTTCTCATGCAATAAAGTCAAAATCGGCCATGCTATGTGGCTCGTGGCACCGTCTTGTCGACACCACTATCAAGTTCATAATATGCAATTGCGGTTTAAAAAAGTATTCTCCATATTTTGACCACAGTGGAGAATACAATGGATTATGTTGCACCGGCCCAACCTCAACTGTAACGCTTCCAGTCCCTTCAAATCTCTTTATTTAAATTCCTTACACAGTAGGCCGATTATGACGATCATAAACAAGTCGTAATGCACGAAGAGTGTCCACGTTTGAATGTCCACTTTTGCAGTGAGTTGTAACTACTTTTTGCGCGTTATTCGTAAAACGTTTCGCTAAATAAATAACACTTCAGATGACAGGTATTTAACAGCTGATAGCTTTGTCAGACCGGCGGTTTTAACTTACTTAGAGATTACTTTGCAAGAGAGATACTTGGGATTCACGTATAACTGATATAGCTTAAATCAAAAGTAGCGCCGGCTATTGTTATATTACACTAAGTGAAGTTCAAATTAAATGTAGAAACTAAAATTTTAATTTATCAAGCCCTATTCAAAGGCACCTAAATTGCATGGCAACAATGTATGGTTGCAAAAGAACAAATATTTTGAAATCACTGTAAGCTATGCGGAATAAAGCATAGAAAATAATTTAGAATTTAGCAAATTTTCATTCAATTACATCTTTTCATGTTAAGGTTTGTACTCGTAAATCCAGATCGCCTATTTAAATATCAATTATTCTTGTATGTTTTTAAGAGTTTGAAAATGTTCAACTATCATATCGTTAGTTTATACGAAATACGTTTATATATACGTAGATGTAGATTATAAGCTACTAAACAATGGACTGAATACATGGTTAGTTTAAAGCATAACAATTTGGCTGCAAATATGAAAAGAAAAGAAAAAGCAGGATATAACATTTTAGAAGTGAACTAAAAGATGACCATTTTTAGAACTTTGAAACGCCTCTTGTGTAATTGCGTAATAATCCTGAGGATTATTTCACGAGTTTAAAACACGTATATTTTCACATATTTCTATATATGCTGCATGTTTTTTAAATCTTCTTCTTTCATATTTAATTATACTTTTAAATAGTATTTAAAGCTGTAAATATTTTGCACATGCCAACACTGTATTGTACATATCGATAATGGAAAAAAATTCAACACGTTTTTTATATCTAGTGCAAAAAAAAAATTCTGGATAACGTATGTTGTTTTTAACCTGGTTCCCCTTTTTTCTATTTGCGTCTTTTTGGTATTTTACTATCTTTTTTCACTCTTCCTTGATTCGTACACCGCACTAGGATGTACCCATTAACAAGGGAGCATAAATAAAGCCGATAGCTGGCAATCTTTCACATTTCTATTTGATTTCTTATAAATTGGAGTTGTCAGCTCCATTAGTTCCATAGGTAAATTGGACATTGCTCACCATACAGGGAACAAAAATTTTGTGAAAAAAATTCTTGAAGCCAATATTCTAGTGGTTTTTATCGTTTAATATTCTGCTATAAATGTCTACCTATACATTGGCCCACAAATTTATTTAATTTGAAGACCACAATTAATAATAAGCCATATATTTAAGTGTTTCATAACACAAATACACTCATTCCCGTTAAATAATTATCATTCTGCCCTAAAAAGACCGCAAAGTATTGGTTTAAAGTACGACTAATTAGGTAAAAATATAATATAAATAAGGGAAAATATGTGTAGGAATGAATGGTTCTGGCGTAATTAGCTGGGATCTATAGATGCCTTGCGATTTGCTTTGCTAATCCAAAAGGCAATCAAATTTAATGATATAAAATCTAATGAAATTCCCCCTTATCAATAGAATTTAGTGGTGGGCGCCTTATATTGGAGTGGGTTTAAAAATTGATTTCAACTAATTAAATGTTTTGTAACCTATGACAGTTGTGGCTAACGGATATTGCTATTGTGTGGGTTTGGGTTGCTATTAAGTGACCTTAAGCAGGCGCCCACAGCAGTTAAAAGAGGCTATAAGTTAATATCATAAAATTTGTAACAAACGAGGATGGGCACACGTGGTGTAAGTAATAAATAACACGCAATTATTGCCAATAGCCAATAATTTAATTTGAGTTACACCATAATATCTGATTTTCTAAATATATCGTTCTTCTAATTAACATATAAAACTCATTAAATTATGCTTAATTGAACATCAATTGGCGAAAACAATTTTAGAATATCGATGGTCAGGTGTTGGTTGACACCTCCTAAATAATATTTCAAAATACTTGATATTTGTAACTAATGTTTTTTATGCAACGTCAACAACAGCGAAATAAGCGACTCTTCGTTGTACATCTGTCAAAAAGGTACCGAAAGTTTGTCACTAAACACAAAATATTTATTATTCATTTAAATTTGCTGTAAAGCATTCAAGATAAGACCCTTCCGAAGTAACGCAATTAAGCCACCGGAAAATACTTCAGTTCCCGCCTTGATTCTCGACCATGATTAATTCGACCGGACCCGGTTGCTTTTAATTTGTAATTTAAACTTTGGAAAAGAAAAAAAATTTAAACGGACCGTAGCAGGAGAATGTGGTAGTTGTTCTGATATTTGTAAATATGAGTTTCAGGCCAGAAGATAGCCTTGTGGATTGATGCGATATCGCGTTGCAAAATTCATCAACTTTCTTTCTAAAAATCTGGCCTCCGACGATTTTGCTCCCACAAATACACAGATCATATTTCTTATTTCGCATTTGACCTTCTCCCACGGGTGATGATACTGCATCCTTGCAATGTAGTATCGGCCGTTCCATCTACCTGGGTTCTCCACACTTGTAGCTATGTAAAAATGTTCAGTCTGTACTCTTTTGACGCAGGACGACCAATCCCGTGAAGTATGATGTATAAATCACAATTTGGTAGTAGCTTTGATTTGCTTTGCTATGCAGCTCCAAACGGCAAGATTGGTCGGCAGCGTGGGGATCAGGAGGCCCCGGGACTGTGTTCCCGCCTGATCATCTGGTCTAAGATCCCTAGTGGGAACATCATGCGGGCTGCGGTTGATACCAAAATCGTTGGTAGAGACTTTGTGGCCGAATGTGGAGTTGCAATGCAACCGGTTGCTACAGACCCATAGCGCAGCAGAGGTGGCAAGATAGGCCTCACCTCCGCCAATGGGGGTTATGTTCCATACTAGCATAATCAAATTGGTATCTCCCGGCTGCAAAGAAAGGGCTGACAATTGAGATAGTACCAAAATGATCAGCCCCTTTTCCTAGATAGTCCATAATATGCCCATTGTGCCGCACACCGCGTGTAAGGCCTTCACGGCGCGAGACTCACGTAAAACCCTCGTGAATTTCTTCAGAAATTCAATTTTAATGCAATTCAACCACGTTAAATCAAAAAAAAAAAAAAAAAAAAAAAAAAAAAAAAAAAAAAGATAATTACAAAAAAAAAACCGTCATCATTACCTTGACTTTCAATCGTTTGCATGCCAAAGGTGTTAGGCCACGTCTCATCATCAGCTATAATCCATTTTAAACGTGGGACCGGAATTGAATTGTTGCCTTCAACGACTTTCAGACGATTAAGTTTTTGGAGTAAACTTACGCCTTTCAGAGCTAGTCGTGTGGCAAAGCGTTTCATACCCAAACAAGCAAAGCCGTACGAACTAATTCATGAAACACAGAAAATGTAGTGACTCTCAAACTGGCATGATGATTTTTAGTCACCGTTTTCCTCACATTAAGAATTTTAGATGAAGATGTTCATGGCATGGTTCATCAAATTTCGACCGATTTCCAATGTAAGGTATCGCTCATAAGTATGTGTTTTTGACAAATTTGATTGTCTGTAAGTCATTTCTGTCGATTTCTGCCGATTCGGCACACGAAATTCTATTTGTAATATCAAGTTTAGGACAAATTTTCTGTTCAATGTTTTTATTCACCGCAAAACACACTTGAAATGGACAAAAATAAACTAAAACAGAAATCGATCAAATTTTGAAAATCTTTTTAAGCACTTTAATGATTATCTCTCGGTACAGATTTGACAGAATGTAAGTCATACAGATTATGTTGAAGCAAACAATCAATGTCAATCTAATTAGAGTTTTAAAAATTTTTTCAAAGGGCGTCTTTGCGCAGGCGTTCACTTCGATATGCTATCGAACATTTCGGCTAGTCGAGTAATGCAAAAGTCTAGTAAAAGCTTCTCAAAGTGATGTTCGGAATAATCATTAGGTAGTAAGTAGGTTCCTTTCAGTAAGTCAAAAAATAGTGTGCGTGCTAGCTTACTAAATATAAGAAGCTGCTCCATGTCACATTTATGAAATGCAAAAAAAAAATTGTTTTTCCAGAGTATGGAGCTGAAAGACCATGTTCAGAAAAGAAAGTTACCAATCATTAATTGACAACCCAAGTAAGTAAAAGTAAAATCTAAAATCGACTTTCGGAACCATCATTAGGCAATAGATACCTTTCAGTGAATCTAAAAGTAAAAAGCGCACAAGCTCACTGAATGTGAGAAGCTGTCACATAATACATTTACAGGATGAAAAGGAGTTTGTTTTTTTTCATCATACAATTCGAAATACAGAGAACCGTCAGATCAGATATATTGCTAAAAAAATACTCACTATGTTTTTCAACAACTTTCTGGTTTGCCACCCATTCTAGTAAGGTCATTTAACTTTTTGCTCTTAAGCTAATATAATTTTTACGTTAACGATTTACGTGTTTTAATTTCGAAACAATAATAAATAAAAAGTACTCACACGATTTCAAAATCAAGATATTTTTTTGATTACTGTCATCTACGAGGAAGGTCCCAAAACTAGCTGACCTGACGTATAGATGGTGCCGGTATTTAAATAAAAAATTATTTTGGTGAAAAACGGCAACCTTATAAAACATATGTTTTAAGTTTTAAAACGCCACGTTGCATAATTCAAGGTCTCAGTCCAACCAATATCAAAGCCGAGCTATGTTCAACTCTGGGGGAGTCTGCTTTTTCTTTTACGATTAAGCGAGAAACACCGTAGTGGTTAACCAATTGAGACACGGTTAAGAAACTCCACAAAATGGTATTGGATGACCGTCGACTGAAGGTGCGTGAGCTTGACCGAGGATCTGAAGATGAGAAATCTGTGCGCAGGATGGGTGCCGCCCTTTCTTTCGATAGAGCAAAACCAAGTTTGTGAAGGTGTTTCAGTAGAGTGTTTGCTGATATTTCACTGCAATAAAGCCGAATTTTTTCCTCGATTTATAACCAAGAATGAGATCTAGGTCCACCACTTCAAAGGAACAGTCAAACAGAACAGAAGGCGAAGAAAGTTCCATCTGCAGGCTAGGTCATGGCATGTGGTTTTGGGAATGCGCATGAGGTTATTTTTATTGATTTTCTTCAGGAAGGAAATACCATCAACATAAGTAGGTGATGAACTTATGGAAAAATGGCCGCATTTGATAAAAAATTAAGCGTTGTTCCATCAGGACAACGCTGTAGTTCACACATCCACTATTGTGATGGACAAGATTAATTAATTAAAGTTCAAATTGCTTCATCACGCACCTTATTGGCTAGATTTAGCTCCCTTGGATTATTTTCTATTTCCCAACTTGAAAAAATGGTTTGGTAGTAAAAGATTTGTCAACAATGAAGAGGTAGAGTCTGCGATTGATGGCCATTTTAAAGAGTTTGGCAGTTCTTACTCTAAACAGGGTATAGAAGCTATTGAATATCGCTGGAAAAAGTGTATCGAGCTAAAAGGAAAATATGTTGAAAAATAAGTAAATTTTTCCCAACTTCTTTGCTAGATCGACTAGTTTTGGGACCATTTATTAAGAAATCATTTAACTTTTCAAAATATTGAGTTACTGAAAGTACTTCGTCCCTATATATATGTACAGACATTTCATATATTAATAAACTGTCACCATTTTGCAATGTGTTACATATCCAGACCAGATATGATATATTTCGTTCATCATTCAATTATCTTGATAACTTCTTTCAACTGTTACTTTTCGGTAACGTCTTCCCCCCATCCTGTGTGCAATAGTTGGACATTATCATCAACATCATTTGCCAGCTAAATTTCTAATTGCTCGTTAAAATTTGACAACTAACTAAGAACTGCAAAGACAAACTACTACTTGTGCAAAACTATACGAAAAATAGTATTATTCGCTACCAAAATGAAAATATTTCTAAATAAGTTTTGATTGAAAAACTTTGTGGAGCTTTGAGTCTTACACGCTGTGCTCTAGACAAATGTAATTGAGGAAGCTGCACAGTAAGGGGCTAAACGAATAGAAAAGAGAATTTGCACAGAAGTTGAAAGAAAGTGGTAGGTTGCCTCTTGTTTTGTAATACTTTCAGTTTTTGTGGTCTACGAATGGGAATGACAGAAGCACCGTAGGGTATTAAACAAATATTAAAGGTGGAGAAAAGTTAGGAAAGATTATAATTAAATGTGAATTCCTCACTTCCTCACTAAACACTGGAATAAGCAGAGTATATTCTGACAGTGAGTGATGTGCAATTAGTTAAGATACTGCTGAGTCCAAAAAGTATTAATTAAATTTCCTCTTAAATTACGGAGGTACATTGAATGTAAGAAATACTTTTAAGTTGGTAGCTCTATGAACGATATCTGTGCTAAATTTCCTACTAAAAATTTCATTAGTGTTTGAGCTATGCCCAGTTTTGTACGACGCAAAAGGTGATTTTGAAATTTTTTATAATGTGTGACTTTGTTGAGCGATAAAACCTGCATTAAATTTTGTTTACAAAATGGAATTTCTTCTACAGAGACGTGTAGAATAGTGCAGAAGGTATTCGGTGGACAGATTTTGTCGGAGAGTAGCATAAATAGTTCAAACACTACAACTAGAGCTAGAGCTAGAAGGAGAAGAGTGCTTCGGAGGACTGTCCGACTCTACAGATGAAAGGCTTGTCCATCGAACAAATCCAAGATTTAGTGTTGAAAATTCATCGATTAACTATTCTGCATATCGCTGATAATTTTCGCAATTCAAAGAGGTCAATCACAAATCAATTTTAGAAAATATTTTGGGCCTCAGATGCATCAAATCTCAAATGGTAGAAAAATCATTAATTTTTTTAAAAAAACATGGCTGCCAGATGTTATAAAACGAACTATTTCGGAAGATGGATCTTAAATCAGCGCTTATGATCTGGAAGTAACCGACAAAAGTGAAGCAATTCCCAATTTCGCTGCAAAATCAAGGTTGTGCTGACAATTCTCTTGCATTGTGCACTGTGGGTTTTTTTTCGCACCAAAGAAAAACCGTCACGTCTTTTTCATTGAGATATTCGCAAAAACAGGGCGAATTTATTGGCTGATAATTCTTGGTCCATCATAACACGTCGGCCTTTCGTTAGTTTTTCAGCAAAAAAAAAAAAAAATCAACTGCTATCAGATCTATATTACCGTTATTGTCAAATTTTGCATCTTATGACTTCTGACTATTGCCTTAACTCAAAAGACCGCTTCGGGGATAACGCTTTTGATCGATTGAAGAGATCCAAAATTAATCGCAATGTCCTCTGAAAGCCACGAAGAAAGTTGGTTGTTTAGCATGCTTCAAGGATTAGCATAAGTGTACTCTACACGGGGGTGGAATACAGTGAAGAGGATGAAATAGATTTGAACGAATAAACAGAGATTTTATAAAAGAAATAAAGACTAGTCGTATGTTTCGGATACAGTGGATTGTAGCTCAGAAAGGGAAGCACAAAACACACTATGAGTAGAACGCTGATTTTTGTAATAAACATAGTGAAATTCTATGTAATACTGAGCAACACTATAAAAGTTCGACTGTTCGGCCGTTTTTATTACTATAAAATCCAGTTTGGAAAAAATAACTTTCAAATGAATCACCCAATTACACACTATAAGTCCATATTATTACTGTTGACAAACTTTAGTTATATTCCTAATACTTGTCCCTGCTACTGTTTGTCCCAACTACTATAATAAACAAAGTCTTTGGTGAAGAGGTTTCTATGAAAACACTTTGTCTGTGTTTTGTGAGGGGTCACATTTTCCATTTGAAATAATAGCTGGAAAATGAAGTAAACTTTGAAGAACTATTCGAGGACATTTGTCTCTTACTAAGAAAAGTGATATTTAGTAGTAAAACTTTATGTTGCCAACAAGTCATCAAGAATTTCGAGTAAAGTTTGCTTTTAAGAAAAAGAACAAGTAAACTAAACTTGATTTTAGCAAATATATGAAAGTATCAAAGGAAATATATTTACAAAATGAATACCACAGCGGTCAAATGTAAGTGATATTGAAATATTTCAATAATGAAATGACATATACGCAGCATATATAGGTATAATAAATATATAATATGATCATAAACTATAATAATTTTAATTATTTAATGATAATTTAAATAACGCTAGCCGACCCGGCAAACGTTGCTTTGCCTTCAAATTTTATTTTTATTGGAAATGTTTCAATGTTAAATAAAATTCTGTTTAAATACTGTTAGCAAGAGCACAAATAATTGCTTTTTAATTTGTGGTTTGTATAGGAGGTACCACTCCCCATTGTCCAATCCCGCCCATATTTGCAGCAGCACTTAAGATATGTACACCAAACCGATGTACCAAATTTTGTTCAAATACCGTAAACAGGAGCAGAAATATTGGATATTTAATTTATGGTTTATATGGGAGGTACCACGTCCTATTGTCCAATCCCGCCTATATTTGCAGTAGCACTTAAGATATGTACACCAAACCTACGCACCAAATTTTGTTCAAATACCGTAAGCAGGAGCAGAAATAATTGATTTTTAATTTTTTGTTTGTATGGGAGGTACCACGCCCCTTTGTCCAATTGGACCGAATTGTAAATCTAAACCATCCCGGGCACCACCCAGACGCATATACAAAAATTTATGCAAAGCGGTCCAGCCGTTCTGGAGTTTTAAGCATCGGAACAAACCACGATTCATTTATATATATATAGATTTCATCTCCGAAATCAATCGGTCATGAGTTAAACACTTTCGAAAATACCCTTGCAAGCAAATTTATTGGATGCAACTTTTTTGGTATTGCACTTTTGTTTGGATTCCTTTTGTATAACAAGAAATCTAAAACTCAAAAAGTTCATCTATTCGTTGATTTCTTCATCTATCAATAGATTGAATAACCGAATTTTTACTGTAATTTTTTTAGCGTAGTTGTCAAGCTATTTCCAGCTAATTTGATTAAACTCTGACTTTATTTACCCGATTATCTCTCGCAAGACATCTTTCTGAAGATTTTGATAGCCGGGTAATATCATTGAATTTGGGCGTGGCTCTCAATCCGGCTCCCTTCGAATTTAATGATTTTTTGTTTATATATTCCAGTAAAATTATCATAAGAAAACTGTTAAAATTAGATTCAAAATCGATTTAGAGTATGAAATATGGCGCCATAGTTTTGATTTAAACGTCCTTTTAAGCAAAAAAAACTTTTTTTTGCAATGCCATATTCACGAGGGCGGATCCAAAACTAGCCAATCTAACAAGAAGACACAAAAAAGTTGGTGAAATGTTTCTTTATTTTTCAACATAATCTCCTTTTAGCGCGATACACTTTTTCCAGCAACATCCAGTAGTTTCTATACCCTGTCTATAGAAAGAACTGTCGAACTGCTTAAAATAGCTATCAACCGCAGACTCCACTTCTTCATTGTTGGTAAATCTTTTTCCACCAAGCCATTTTTTCTAGTTTGGAAATAGAAAATAGTACAAGGGAGTTAAATTTTGCCAATAAAGTGCGTGGTGAAGCAATTCGAACTTTAACTCATTCATTTTTGCCATCGCAATAGTGGATGTGTGAACTGCAGCATTGTATTGATGAAACAATACTTTTTTTTCCATAATTTCATCCACTAATCGTTACCATAAATTAGCATCATATTCGCCGTTGGTGGTTTTTCCTTTCTGAAGATAATCAATACAAATAATCCCATGCACGCCCCAAAAAAACAGATGCATTGACCTTGTCTGCAGATGGAACCGTCTTCGCCTTCTTTGGACACAATTCTCCCATTCCAGTCCAATAATTTGACTGTTTCTTTGTCACAAATGTGAAGTGATGGACCCATGCTGTAAATCGACGCAAAAACTCGGCTTCATTGCGATGCAACATCACCAAACACTCTACTGAAACATCTTCACGACGCTGTTTTTGCTCTATTGAAAGCAAGCGCGGCTCCCATCTTGCCTACAGCTTTTTCATCTTTAAATCTTCGGCCAATATACGATGTATAGCACTTGTTGAAATGCATATCATTCCAGCTAGCTCACTTACCTTCAGCCGGCGATCACCCAATACCATTTCGTAGATTTTCTTAACCGTATTTGGGGTGTCCGGCATGGACACCTCAATTGGTCGACCACTAAGACGTTCGCCTTGATATCTCGTACGGCCTTGTTTAAACTCTGATATCCAATATTTTACGGTCGTAAACGAAGGAGGAGACTCCCCCGAGTAGAATCTAGCTCGACTTTATTATTGGAAATATTGGATTACATAACGTTGACCAATTTTTTCCGTGTCTACAAATTCACTGAGATCATATACTTTTGATGGTTCAAAACTTTTCACCAAAATAATTTCTTTTCAAACTACTGGCCCCATCTATACATCAGATCGTCTAGTTTTGGGACCGTCTTCGTATGGAGAGGGATGGGGTATGGTATCATTTTAAAGTCATAACTCCAAATATTTATTAAACTGAAAAATATACTTTAAAGGATAATATCTAAAAAATCACAACTTTAAAATTTCTGTGCTCATGAATAGTTCTATTTGTTGGCAACAAGATGTCCAAATTTCAGATGGAAATCTTTAAGCTTCCAGAAAAACGACAATTGCAACGAAAAAAAGCGAGATTTTAATTTGTCAATCGCTCTTAGTGCAACATAAGATATATATAGATGAATATACCCAGATCAAACTAAATAGTCGACATCAAATTTTAGAAAGTTATTTGAATCCTCTAAAATTTTATACTCAAATTGCTCTAAAATCAAGCGTATATGTTACTCAAATATACTGCGCAAAGAATCTTATTTTATATTGTCAAACAAGGGAACAGTCGGTTTTCAATTTTGATATCTCCTTTTCATAATAATTTAAAAAAAACGCATCACGATGCTAAATTTTGGACGTAAAATATTGTACAAACATTGGGTTGGCAAGGAAGTAAATTCTGTTTCCTTTCTTAAGTTAAATTTGAAATTCTGTCATCGTGATCACGGATTGGAAGAAAAAATGGTCCTTCCTATCGTAATACTAGAACAACTCGATTTTTAGGTCCTTATTAGTAATAAAGAATATTCCATTTAAAAAATTTTGCAGATTCCAGAATAAATGAAAATCCGAAGGTGTCAGATCAGTAGTATAAGGTGGTAGCGACATCACCTCCCAGCCAAGTGCCAATATTTTTTGCCGAATCTGTAGCGCTGTTGTAGTGAAAAATTATGTCTCTGCGATTTATCCTTTTTAAACTTTTTTTCTTTCAGAGCTTTATCAAGATTTGTCAATTGTTGATAAGAATCCTCAGAATTTATAGTTTCCTTGTAGATAGTTCAAAGTAAAACACAACCATAAAATCTTACCAAATCGATAACTTAAGTTTTTTGTGGTCCAATTTAGACTTTGATGAAGTTTGAGCGCATTCTTCACTTGGACTTCGGTTGGCATTGTTGTAAAAACATGCATTTTTCATTCCCAGTGACAATACGTTACAAAAGGGCATCATTTTGGTTGTGGTTAAGCCATCGCCTTATCTATTGAATTTCCTTTAGCTTATGCCCAAAACCCCAATATTGAGCTTTTTGATATGTTCAAGCTGTTACACATCGTTTTCAACTTTGAGCTGCTCTTTAACTAGACGAGCCGAGACGTGCTAGTTCCAACGTGCGGTATCGGCTTTGATTTTGTGCTCATCAACCCCATTTGGGCAACCGCTTCACTCTGATATCTTTAATCCCGATTTTCTGAAGATCCTTTTCATATTTTTTAAAAAATATGACGAAAAACGCTAATTATAAGCAATTTTAAAGCAGTTTTACACAAATTAAAGGATTAATTTTGTATTTCAAGAAAGTTGGGTGTTTCAAGAAAATTATATCGCTAGATATGTCACCACAAACACAACATTCTAATGTCTAAACTGTGGAAGTGTTGTACTCAAGTCTATGCAGAAAGTTCGTGATACCGGCTTGGTAGTGAACAAACAACATTCAGGGTCACCGTTACTGTACAGTGCGTATGGACAAGAATTCGGCTAGTGTGGCTGAGAGTGAGCCCCTGAATCCAGCAACATATACTCGCCATTGATTTTAACCTAACACTACCTGTGTTGCAGTATGATTACCGACTATTTCGCATTAATTCCACAATCATATTATTAGCCGTCTTAGTGATGTTAATTAATTGCCTCGGAACTGATATTTCATCCGGTTGACCGTTTGAACAAATCGAAGGGAATAGGATTGAATAGCATTGAATACGATTTTCCATCTACCGATTTTTACTTCATTATGGCCATTATTGGGCAAAAATAGGACATAAAGAGTGACATTTTCAAAATATTACGTTTGACAGTATTTTCGACACCGTCTAGTCTACGAATCAAACGTAATATTTTGGAAAACTTATAATCAAGTTAATCGCCTTGAAATTGTGATTTGATCTCGTGGACGTTTTGGATAAATCGAAGGGAATCAGGTTTTGTCGAAAAAATCAACTGATTTTTACTTCATTATGGCCATTATTGAGCAAAAATGAGACATAAAAAGTGACATTTTCAAAATATGTTTTTTAGCAGTCTTTTCGAAAACGCTTAGTCCACGAGTCAAATGAAATATTTTGCAAATCATTGTTATGTAATCCGAATTTTATTTTCAAGTAATAATTTCAAATTGTTTTTAATATATTTGGGTGCACATATTTGGGGTTTGAGGTCAGCTTTGTCCATTACCTTCAACAACTTGCGTGTAAAATTTTGATGCGGTCGGAGAATTTTAAGTCGAATCTAAGATGCCGTAAATATTTGAGAACATCCTTCAAACACGATTAAGAAAGATCTTCTAGTATCGCCTTTTGGCCTTATGTTAGTTAATTTTCAGTATATAAAAGCTATCTCTAGGAGGATAATGAATACCAAATTGGGCAGATTTTAATTTTCTGACTCCGCTGATGAAATGCCACGTGTTTTGTATGAATGATGAGCAAATTTACATCTGAAATTGCAACTGTTAAAAACTTCCATATAACTAAGTATCACACATAAACGCTATATTGCTATTAATACATAAAAGTATTAAACAATCCCTACCGGCATTATATTGGGTTATCTAAAATTTCATTAAAACTAGAGAAAACAAATCACGTGATGGCATAAAAACTGTACTTTACATGCTTGAATTGATTCCTAATAAACCATTTTAATACGTAAAATAGTACAAATATTTCTAATGCAATTTTTAGATATTTGTTTTAAAAATTCTTAATGAAAAAAGAGACAATAAAAAGAATTGTCATAATAAATAATACATTTATTTTAAACTAAAACCCCAGGATTATCGTTTTTATTTAAATTCAATCAAATAGACAATAACATTGCAAGTAAGGAAATGTATGGTTTTGTTTCTAAATGAAATGTTTCGAACAAAAAAATTTACAATAGAAATAAAGCGAATACAATCAAACGTATAGAGAGCACACAAACAAACAGAAAAAAACGCCACATAACAAAACAACACGAAAAAAAAAACATATTAAAAGTACACTAAAGTCACATAAAAGATTTATTAAATAACTATTGGAAACGCCAAAAAACGGACAAAAACTGAAAGGATATTACAAAACAAAGTTGTTCAGGTGGCCGCTTTTATAAAAAATAGGTTAAATCCAAAGGTATCATTGGAATGTAAGCCTACTGAATATGGAATGTAGGCCTAAATAACAATGTAATAAGTAATGTCGCTCTAATATTAGGATTATAAATATAAAATAAAAAAATACAAAAAAAAAAAAAAAAAAATATATTATGAGAAACATATGACATTAACATTTTTCAATATTTGTTTGCTCGATACCGCATAAATTTGAGGTAATAAAGAAAACGTTAACGGAAGGATCTAATCCCCTTCGTTGACACAAAATCGAATTTCTTGAAAAATTTTGTGGATTATACATGCAAAAGTAGACAATATAAGTAGAAAAGTAGAAAATATAAAATATTCTAATTTTGCTCTTTGACTGTTATTCATATGGGCATAAATATAAATAGAAACTAATTCTTCGTAGAAATTCCAAACAGCTCACAAATTCCGACCAGTATTGTATTTATTCCGACATTATTATAAAAATAATAGAAAAGGGAAAGCATCGACGATCCCCCACAAATGTTGATGATCTTCGCAATCTTTAAGAAAAAGTATCTGCAATATCCTAACTCTTTCCAGCGAGTGGGCGACCCTGTCATAGTGGCAGACGTAATAATCTCACCAAAAGGGATCTAATGGGTTGACGTAATCGGCACAAATATGGATGTTAACTTTTATTTAGAATGACATTTTGGAGGGTTAAGTCTGAGGTTAAATGATCGAATAGCCACAGGAGTAATATTTTAATATTTACGTTCACTTTCCCATGGAAGACAATATCTATGCAATTAAAGTATTATAGTAGGACATGGTAGGAACATGGTAGTTAATAGAACCAAATTGCAATACAAATACATCCCAAAGGCTAAACCCTGATCAAAATGAGAGAAACTATACTGATCACGTGCTTATAAATGAAAATATTGTTACGAATGTAATGGACATGAGTATGATCCGTGAAGGTCTTGGATCTCCCGTGTGATACCTATAAAGATACGCACAAGTTAGAGCAGTGCGAAAATCATGTTAATCTTAAAGAAAGCGTACTAAGTTTAAAAAAAGCTGTACGCGGTGTGTTCAAAAAAAGGTGAATTTTCAAATTTCGCGGGCTACATACATTCGATTTTCGATTATTATAATTTGTATGTTGTTATACTCGTCTTGAAGATATGTTGACGGGTTTATCCGTACATCATGTTTAGTTTGTTTGTGAGAAGCATAAATAAGACAAGTGTTTACAAGTGTTCGGCGGTTTTGTGCCATCGAAAAAAATGGGCCAAAGAAGTTGCTTCAAATTTTGTGTAAAAAATGGAATTACGTGCTCAAAAACGCATGAAATGAATTAGAATAACTTGTGACACCAAAAATAATGTTGCCAATAAATATACAGTAATAAACTACAATTACAGGGTATGGAACGGAGCACCCCTGCGGTAACGATAGCGAGGGAAATCTGGTCACAGATACGCAGAATGTGCTGCAACTATGGAAAGAACATTTCTATAAGCTCTTAGTTCCGGATGGCAGCACGAGTGAGGAAATCATCCCAATTATCGACGACGGCATAAATTGCGCAGCTCCGAGCCAAACAGAGATCAGAACAGCAGGATTGCGGCTTAAGAACAACAAAGCTGCGAGCGCTGATGGCCTTTGTAAAAACTATCGCGGTATCAGTCTTTTACCAATGCCTTTAAGGTCTTATCGAGAGTGATATGTGAAAGACCAAAGCCGTTTCTAACTGACCTGATTGGACCTTATCAGTGTGGCTTTAGACCTCGTAAATCAACAATTGACCAGATATTGACACTACGATAAATTTTGGAGAAGACCCAAGAAAAACAGATCGAAACGTACCATCTTTACGTCGATTACAATGCTGCCTTCGACAGCCTGATACGGCAAAAACTGTATAAGGCCATATCCGAGTTTGGAATTTCTGCGAAGCTTATACGTCTTTGTAGGATGACACTGACTGACATGAAGTCTTCAGTATAGATAGGCAAAGATAGAGGCGAGCCTTTTTACACCGAACGAGGATTTAGGCTGGGCGACAATCTATCGTGCGGCCTCTTCAACATACTGTTGGAGATGATTATGAGGAAAGCTGCAGTTAACACGACTGGTACCATCTTTAGTAAAAGCCATATGTTATTCGCATATGCAGATGACGTAGACGTTATTGGGCGAAAACTGGAAGATGTTGCTGCAGGTTTCTCAAGCATCGAGAAGGAAGCAGCGAAACTGGTTATGGTAGTAAACGAGGACAAAACGAAGTTATTCGTTTCAACGAACAAAGAGTCTGCTCTTTTGAAATCCTATGTGAACGTTGACAGCTATAATTTTGAAGTTGTTCATCTACCTCGGTTCCGCTGTAAACAAAACGAATGATGTCAGCATGGAGATAAAGAGGGGAATATTGCTTGCTAACAGATGTTACTACGGGCTAAGCAAGCGATTCAATGATAAAGCCCTTTCTCGACAAACAAAAATCCGACTGTACCAGACGTTGGTTCTACCCGTCTTGTTGCAGAATCCTGGGTTATGACGCAAGCGGATGAATCAGTACTGGCAGTTTTCGAGAGGAAAATACTCCGAAAAATATATGGACCCATCATCGTTCACGGAGAGTATCGGCGTCGCATGAACAATGAGCTGTATGAGCTATATGTCGACATCGACGTGGTCAAACGCATTAACCAAAACTCCGTTGGAAGGACCAGGTTTTTGAAATACTATCGTATCGGAGAAGCGCAGAAGATAGAAGCGCTTGGAATTATGTTCTACGGGCGGCATCTAAGCTTTCGCATTGTCGACAACTACATCAAAAAATTGTAATGGAACCTTTGAAATCTCGATGTTGACTTCAGGAAACTCTATAAGATAACAGTCATAATACATGCTAATTTATGAAAAGTACCAAAATCTATGTCTTTGCATTATCGCAGACACTTGAGCTGAAAAATGTTCTGAAATCTACATGGCTGATCTGTCAAAAAGAATCGATTAATGATTAAGAGTAACAAATGACTTCTTCTGTTCTCCAACCACATATACATATGTAAATATACATTTGCTATTATATTCTGATATTATAAATATCTCTCCCCATGTTTTCTTGTGAGCTAAGTTTGGAAATATAACGTAATTCATACAGTTCAAGATGCCCTCAACGGTTATTGTCTACATATCATATATGTAAACTACACGGCAATATCTGCATTGTGCTGTGCCTAACATCTAAAAGACTTTCATCCCATATTACTCATACGTTCCATAAGGTTTTGATTTATTAATACTCATACGCCACAGAATAATCTTGATCCTACCTGAAAGGGTAATAACTTGTTTTCTTGGCTTCTGATATATTTTGTTTTAATTAAAAGAAGAATATCGTCTGTTTACAAAATTATAAACTTCATGTCCATATTATCCATATTATTCATGTCCATTGTATCTGAATTATATTTAAATATCTCAGAAATCAGCATATAAGATATCAATTATACAGAACCTTTCAATTCAGATACTAGATGCTATACATAACACTTTGTTATAAATTCGATACATATAAATATTTCTGCTTAAATTAAAAATAGTAACTTAGGTTACTGCTACTCTTACATGGCTTAAATAAACACTAGCAAAACATATAAATGGCAACACATAAAAAACAGCAACAATAACATAAAAAACTAAAAAAAAAAATGCTACAAATCCTGTAATAAATAGTTTACAGATGAAGTATTTTAAAACAATTGAACGGACACACAAAACAAAAATTGAATACTTTATTAAGACTCTGTCTGTGATGCAATGTGGGCCGTGAGGGAGGGGGAGGAATATTGTGACCCCCTCGATATTGATTCGGTGACATTGTGGTGAGATTTGAATTTCTAATTGGGTGGTGTTACAAATTATTAATTATCGATTTACTATTTTGTGACTTTTCGTTGGTTTTCGAAATCTAATTCTCTGTTATTGTTATTATCACTTTGGTATTTATTATTGATAATTTTTTTGTGCGTTTATTTGCTGTTTTCTGTTACCTTTGGTAATTTTTGTGGCACCACTGGTTTAGGAGGCGACAATGGTTGTTGTTGAAATTTACTAATTGTTGTTGTATTATTTAATAATACCGATTTAATTGTTGTCGCCGTTGACGGTGTTGCTGTCGATGTTACTGTTTTGACTGTGGCTGTGGTGGAAATCACTGATGGGGTAGTTGTTTTTGTCATTACCGATGATGATGTAGTTATGGCTATTTGGGATTTCGCTGGCAATTTGGGACTCTGTTTATGTTTTGGTTATTGTTTTTTTTTT
>JAHXMU010000013.1:1026644-1140811 GCA_019455685.1 Philornis downsi
TTTGTGACCGGATTGCCAACAACACCATTTAACATGCCACCAACACCACCACCGATACCGTGTTGCGAGTGATAATCGACAATGCCATTCTGATGTGAGGCCAACCCAGCTGTACCATTCAGGCCATTCATCATCATAGAGGACGATGACGAAGGTGTTCGCATGTAAGAAGGCTGCTGCTGCTGCTGCTGTTGCTGCTGGACATGAGAGTGATGGTGGTAGCCTGCTGCTGCCCCAACACCAGCCCCATTCAATTCCGCACCACCGTACGTCTGCTGTTGCGACGTTACGACCTTTCCATTTAACATTTGGTTGCCATTCATCATGTTGTAGTGACCGGCAGTCACGGCTCCTCCTACTCCAGCCTGCTGCTGCTGATGATAATGTTGCTGATGTTTTTGTCCATGACGATGAGTTGCTGCTGCCGCATGCTGGTGGTGTGGCTGGGAGGCCAAACTAGAGAGCGAAGAGGTCGATGCTGGCTGTGAGGTGTTTGTTGTAGATGAGGTCGAAGGACTTGTCGATTGCGTTGCCAATGGCGGAGAGGGACAGTGTGCTGCGTATGTTGCTGCTGCATTATTCATGGCCTGATGATGAGTCTGATAATATTGCTGTTGTTGTTGCTGTTGCTGCTGCTGTTGTTGGTGTGTCAAGTGATGATGATTGTGCTGCAAATGAGCTGTTTGTGGCTGATGTTGATGCGGGGGAGATGACATTTGTTGATGATAATAGTGCTGTTGTTGTTGCTGCTGCTGTTGTTGCTGGTGATGGTGATGTTGCTGGCTATGTTGTTGCTGTTGTTGCATGTTAGCCTGCTGTTGCTGTTGCATACCAGCTGCTGTTACGTGATTGTGATGTGTACCCGGTAGAAATTGTGGATACACATGATGTGACCATTGTGGAAATAGAGGACGACCTGAGGGCTCTAATTATGGGAAAAAGGCGCAAAGACAGTTTGTATCGGATTTTATAGACGACGCGAATTGAAGCAGAGGACGGGGTCAAAGGTGTGAAGTACATCAAATTAAGATATGGTGAAGCGGAAGAATAGGAGATATCGGCGATGTTTTAACGAACACAAAATGTAAAGAGATGGTAAGAGAACCATATTGTAAAGCAGAAGAAAGATAGAGAGGAAACATAAGAGATAATTGTAATTTGTATTGAGAGAGTAGTTTCGTCACCAACAGGGCAAATAAAATTTGACGTTAACCAGACAGTAGTAATGATTCCAAAGAGAAAAAGAGAATGGTAGAAAATAAACAATTGCATGATTGAGTTAACAAAAGAAGTACAAAAAAACATTCAAAAGATTTTAAAATTTTTAACAGTGTATAATGATAATAAGAAAAAACAATAAATGCGTGTCGAAGGTAATTTTAATTAAAAGAGGGATTAAAGTAAAAGGTTTTTATTAGAGAAATACAAATTAGCCAATGATTGAGAGGGATTAGCAAACAGCAACAAGGTGATCGAAATTTTAGGGTAGAGAAAAAAATGGTGAGAGAAAGAGAAAGAAATTGTATGTTTCAGGAACAACAGAGAGAGAGGGAGAGAGAAAGAGAAGGGGAGAGTATTGGAAAAGGGAGAACAGAAAAAAAATTAGTCAGACGAACAGAAAGTTAGTCAGAATAATAACGAAGTACCGAAGGGTGTGAATTATTCGGAATGAAATTTCAATAGAAGAGCGAGCAAGAACGTTTAACAAAAGAACATAATATGGTTAGAAGAAGAGAAAGAATAAAGAAAAGGGAGAGGTTGTTATTAGAAAGACAGATATTAAGTGGTGAAAAGGGTGGAAAGGGAGGAGGAAAATGCATGATTTGTAGAAAGAAACGGAAAAACATTAATCAAAAGTTTCGAAATTTGTTTGGGAGTTTTAGCCGAAAAAATATATAAAAAGCCAGAGATTTGAGGCGAGCGGATGACAAGAATAAAAAAAGGAAAAAGCCGAAACAAATTAAAATTGATCAGAATTTAAAAATGTTAGTCGTTAGAAAATTAGATTTAAAGAGGATGATATAACCAGAAGAGAAGTTGTTAACAGAAAAGGAGATACCAAGAAGAAGGCGACGATAGAAACATATACAGAAAGAAAAAAATGATCGAAGATTTATGGCGAAGGAGAAATTAGTTAAAATAAAAGAAATTGTTTTAGAATGGTACGCCAAAGGAATATAAAAAGTATCAAAGAAACGGAAGTGACGAAAGAAATGATAATTTTTTGCAAAAGCAACATTATAAAAGAAAAGAATAGAGTCATAAGAGAGAAAACAAATTGATGAGAATATTAACGAAGAACGAAGGATGTCGTTTATTAGAAAATGAGATTTTAAGAAAAGGCGCGCGGCAATATTTTGAGAAAGAAAATAAAATAACCAGAAGAAAAAAGAAAGAAGGAAAGGGGTTATTATTAGACAGAGGGCAAGAGAGAGAGAGAGGGAGAAAGAAATGGTAAGAGGAAGAGTGAGAGAGATGACAAAATTGGTGATATGATTATGGTAGTGGAAATATAGATTTCAAATAGAAAAGTGACGAAACAAAGAAGGAGATAGAAATGAATTGAAACAATCATAGTAAATAATGGTCAAAAGGTCGTAAGAGACGATAAGGAGGACATAAAGGACATGATGATAAATATAAATAGCATAAAATCCAGAAAATGTTTAGTAATAAGTGAAATTTGTAGGAAATTTGTTTAGGTAAAAATGGAGTAAACGTATAGAAAGAAGAGGATTTGGAAACAAATTTACAAAAAGGATTCCAAATGACAGAATTCAAACACAAAACGAAGGAAAAATAAAAAGAAAATATGCAAGTATTAACAGTGAGAACAAATGAACAAACAGTGATGTCAATGGCAAAGAATGTAAGTTAAGATAACGGTTTGTATGTAAGAGAAAGAGAGAGACAAAGAGGAAGAAAAGAGATTATTGAAAATGAAATGTAAATAAATGTAAAATATGAAATGTAAATAATAAATAATGGAAAAGAGATAAATATTACCAATGGCATAGAGGATATTAAAAAGGATATAGGAAAGTACAGTCGAATGTAAGTAAAAAGACCAGTTTTGTGTTTAGGAGAGAAAGATAGTAAAAATGAAGCAGAGACAAAACACAATAAGTAATTGCCAAAAGCATAAGAGATAAGTGATACATTAAATGAAATTATTTGATTGTTAAGTAGAGGGAAATGAGAACGAGTGTGATATGAGAATAATTTGTTAAGATAGAGAAGTATAAAAAAGGGGAAAGCAAGGTAAGGGTATTGATAAATAAATTTAATGGTGTGTAAAAGAAGAGTTGCATAATGATAACACCAGAAGTGATAGGAAAAGGAATGTAGATGAACAGAATGGAAATCCATATAAATAGTGACAAGAAAAAAAACAAGAAAAGGAAATAATAAATATAATTAAACAGAAATAAAGTGAAGGAGAAGACAGTTATAGGTAGAAAGCAAACGTAAAAAGGAGGACCATTGGTATGAATGTCATTGTAAGGCGAAGTAGGACAACCCATTAGGAGAAATACGATTTATATGATTTTTTTCAAATTTTACCCAAAATGTTCCATTATATTTAAAATACAATACAGAGATCAAAACCAGCAGCAAATAAATGGATTTGTGATTATCAATATAAACGGTGTTATTGTCGGTTTTAGAATTGTCATTTTGATATCGGCATTTTATGCATTTTTGCCACAGAATATTTATTATTTGTATTGTTCAACACACACACCGCACGCCGACGACGATGTGAACAGGACATCCGACATACACAGGATACAATGGCACAATTAACCAAACAATTTAGCAGGAGCACATTTTTAATTTCACAAATGGCGATGACAACAATGATCATAATGTACACGCAGACGACACACACACAGGTGTACCAGGAACAGGAAGTGGAGAGGTGTTGAATCGTCCAGACAGTAGGTGGAGCGGTGAACAAGGCGAATGTGTGTGTAAAGAGGTGGATGTTGGTGGGGGGAGGGAGGGTAATAAATATATTTTACAGTTGTATGACATATCCGGAAGACACATTTATTTACAAAAGTCATGAAATAAATTGTTGCAGTAGTAGAAAATGTTGTTGTTGCAGTTGTATCCAGTTGAAATATTTTACAAGTTTTGGTTTTTTTTTCAAATTATTGATGATGAGTTTTTAATTTTGGTTTTTTTTTGTTTCGAGTTAATTTTTTTCCATACATAATTATTATTATACAAAAAAATGTCCGAATAAAAGCAGCATGGAAAATTAAACACGAAAAATACCACGAAAAAGAAAACAAGAACAGAAACGAAGAAAAAAACGAGAAAAATAGGGGAATTTTTATGATTAGCAATACTTTTCCATAGCAATAATGACACACTAATACCAACAACAACAAAGAAAACCGAAAAAAAAACTTTCATTAAGAAACAAAAGATGTTAGCCACGGCTAAGAAGGATACAGCGAGGAGGACATAAAGAACAATGGCTTAGCCATTTAGGACGGGGGAAGAACACACGCGCTGTAATTAAAAGTATTAAGGATTACCAAAGGACTGAAACACAACCACTGAAATTCAAAAGGAAGAAATGATTTTTTTTATACAAAATGTAACACGGGGATAATGAAAGTTTAGATTTTTCGCTTTCAGCGTTATTATTTTGTGGTATTATTGTTTTCGTTTTTAGTATTCTTTTTTTTCAAATACAGAGGGTAACATTTAGCTGTTTTCATATATTTAAAAAACTAAAAACACATACATAATATATAAATATAACAAAAAGAAAACAACCTAAAATTCCAATAAAACTCAACTAAATACAAAAACCAAATCAAATCATGGTCTTCCAGTCAATTGGTATGATTGCAAAAACATTTTACTAATTATTAGATAAAAAACTAATTCGGGTTTATTTCGTAACAAAAACTTTTGTTAAAAAAACCTATAACAAAAACACTCTAAATTAAATTAAAATAAAATAGCTACCCCCTTGAAACTAAAAATGTTACGAAAAATAACTTAAAACTAAAATTTAACTTTTAAAATACAAAAGAAATTCGTGATTTTAGTTTAGTAAGAATTTTTCTTTATAAAACTACGTTTCTTAAACAAAGATTTGGTTTTGTTAGTTTTGTTTTTCGTTGGTGAGAATTTTGGTGCAGTTTTTCTTTCAAAATTAATTTACTTTCAAAAAATAAATCAGACATACATAAAACTAAAGGTTTATTTAAATTACATCTTGCGAAGGTAAGAAATTAAAGGCTTCACTTACCGCCTGCTGATCTTTGCATTACGGGTGACTGACGTTGTATTTGCGGCTCGGCTGGTGGTTCCAAAATGTCACGATATTTGGACACCATCAATACGGAAATGAAGTACACAATGGCCAATGAAAGAAATTGGGCTTGTTTTGTTTCCTCCTGCAAGAAAGTGCCAAGTGGGGGAAATGTAGGGAATTAGCACATTTTTACAACTGTAATTTAGAACTACAACATGCCTAATTGAAATTCAAAGAAATTCAATTTAAATTAAAAAATTCTCATTCTTTCAAATTCAGAACAAATATTGGAAATCAAAATTCCTTTTTACAGTTTAAAACAGATACAATAACTTTGTAAAAATTAAACTGAAATTAAAAGTTCCATTTGACATTTAGAACCAATCAGTCGAAGATCAATATTGTCGTTTGAAATTCGATGCACATCAATTGAAATTCAGAGGAAATCGGTTGAAATTCGAATATTTCATTTAAAGTTCGAGAGACATTGAATTGAATATTAATTATTATTTCGAACTGAAAAAGAATCAATTGAAATTAATTTTGAATTTAAATTGTGTTTCAATTAATGGATTGTGAACTTCTTTTGATATCTTTTAAATTTAAAATGAAAGGTATGAATTGATATGTTTGAGATCCAAATAGAAAATTCAATTTTCAATTGATTTATTTAGAATTTCAAATGGATGCTTTGGTATTTAATTGATGTCGTTCAATTTTTAAATGGAATTTTTGAATTTCAACCAGGTTTCTCTGAATTTTAATTAGAAATTTTGTAATATCAATAGGGGACAAAGATGACGTGGCATTGCTAAAAGATCGTTGATAATTTGGCTATAAGTATTTCAAAAATATTTTCTCTTTTTCTGAATTAACTTCTGCGACATTATTATTAGGCGACGGACATTGATGCATAAATCGTTTTCACTCGGATTGAAATTAAACATACGATAATATATTTTTGTATTTGCGCTCTCCCTTTTGGTTTGACATTATAAATAAAACTTGTTCATCTCATCAACATATTTATTTATTCCCATTATTTCGACCAACTTCTCTAGCCATCTTCAGGAGATCAAATACAACGTAAAGAATTTACATTCATATTAGATTAAAAAAAAGTACCAACTATTCAAGATTTTTACTTTTTTTATTGTTTCAGGCGTTTTAAAGCGGCTGGTTCTTTTTAGATTTTGTAAACCTTTTCCTCTTTCCGCATTTCTGATTTGTAAGCTAGTTCATGCCTCTTCTTTTTATAGTTATTTAGATTTTTAACTCATTTAGAGATTCCTGGAACGTACGTGGGTGGCCCCAAAACTAGCCGATTTCGTTGGAAAAACTTTCTTTATTTTTCAACATAATCTCTTTTAAACTCGATGCAATTTTTCCAGCGATATTCAATAGCTTCTACATCCTGTTGATAGTAAGAACTATCAAACTCCTTAAAACAGCCATCAACTGCAGGCTCCACCCATTCATTGTTGGCAAATCTTTTACCACTGAGACATTTTTTCAAGTTAAGAAATAGAAAATAGTCCAAGGGGGCCAAATCTGATAAATAAGATGAAGCAATTCAAATTTTGATTCATTGATTTTGGTTATAGCAATAGGGGATGTGTGACCTGGACTAAATAACACTTCAATTTTTATTTTAAATGTGGCCATTTTCCATAATTTCATCTCCTAAACGCTGTAATAAATTAGCATAATATTCCCCGTTGATGGTTTATAAACAAAATATAAAAATAATTCCGTGCGCATTCACAAAAAAAGACACCATGCCCATGCCTGCAGATGGAACCATATACGTCTTCTTGGGACACGACTCTCCCATTCCAGTCCACTGCCTTGACTGCTCCTTTGTCTCAGGTGTGAAGTGGTGCACCAATGTCTCATCCATGGTTATAAAAAGACGCAAAATTCGGCTTTATTGCGGTGGAATATCGCCAAACACACTACTGAAACATCTTCATGCCGCTGTTCTTGCTCTATTGAGAGCGAGCGCGGCACCCATCTTGCGCACAGTTTTCTCATCTTCATATCTTCGGTCAATACATGACCTTTTTGAAATTCATATCATTTCAGCTAACTCACGCACCTTTAGTACTTCAATTGGTCGACCACTATGGTGTTCGTCTTAGTAGCTTATATCACCTGGCTTCAACTTTGTAACTGCTACCCAACAGTTTATAATCATAAGGGAAGGAGCTTTAATATCGGTAGGACTGAGACCTTTCGAAGGAAAATATTGAATTACATATCAGTGACCAATTTTGTCCACGTTTTCAAATTCACTGAATTCATTTACTTTTGATGGTTCAAATAGAAATACTAAACAACGTGGCGACTTGAAACCTTAAACATATGTTTCATAGGGTTGCCATTTTTCACCAAAATAATTTGTTTGAAACTTCTGGCACCATCTATACGTCCTCGTATAAGATGAGTTACAGTTATTCGTTTAATTTTTTTTAAAATATAAATTTTAAATTTCATCAAGATTTATGATGCAATACAGTGGAAGAACATATGGGTTGGTGCAACGACAAAACTATTAATTGTAGAGGAAAGACAGAATTTCGGAAATTTTGGATATACCCAGAGAGGTGGATCAGTGTAATCCATTTTCAAAGTTACATTTTATTGTGTATCAAGGGATGCCTATCTTCATCCTTTCCGATAAAGATATAACAACTCTAAAACTGTTCACTGGAAAAATAGATTTGATGCGAAAAGAGATAAATCGCAAATTTTAATCTCCTCTTCACAGTTGCGCTGGGATTGAATTTTTGGGTTTCGTTGTCTCTATCCTTATATTGTCCTAATATAAGAGGAAATACTGACTGACTGGTTCATAAAAAATGAATGTCCGTATATTTGGAATGTTACCAATGATGGGTAACATTGTTACCTCAGTTAATTCTGATTATTTTTCTCAAACCGCTTTTCAATTTAATATTTAAACAATAATTGAATTTTGATCTCATTGAAATCAAAAACAAATTTCGGGTCAAAAACAACATTCAACATTTGTAAGTTTTCATGATTAAGCTTAAATATTGATTTGTATATTAAACATATATGTTTCTTTTTTTTTTTTTTTTTTTTTGATCAATTGGTCTTTTAAACATTAAACATTAAGTTTAATTAAAAACATGACATCTAGAGAAGGTAAACTCTAGATTTCAAAAGTTGACAATCGACCTTGCCCCGATGAGCTATTTTATCAGTATTTGGTTAAGCTTTTAAACTGTTTTAGGAGTTTGATATTTTTGACATCTTAGAAAAGTTTTCTAGTTTCTGAATTAACTATTCTATAATAAAACTATGCGCGGAGTAGAGGAAAGTTGTAATTCCTTATTGTCCTTCTTCATCTACTCCAAAAATATATTTATGCATATAGTCGTTACTTAAATAACAATTCTTTTGGACAAAAAAAAAGAAACATCCTTGTAGTAGCTTTAACTATTTTCGTGATGAGCTGCTCATCAACATGATTTTTTTAAATCTTCGATAGTTGATGAATATTTTCATGTATTTTATAAAAATCTTGTTCCCAAATTTCAATTGTATACTAAGCTTAGATTGCAAGTGGACTGATATTTTATGCGAGACTATTAGCAGGATGTCCTTTACAGAAGGGGGAATGGTTAAATTCAAAACTTGACTCTCTGATCTTCATTTACTTGTCTATAGCCAGGTCCCTTTGCACGATTACCGACCTTCAAGCAAGTGTTGTCTGGTAATGCCAACGGATATCCATCTAATGATAGCTAAAGCCTAACTGTTGTTGGTATTCTCAATACTGAAAACAGATGCGGAGACCTAATAAGACGCCATATTAAATGAAATTATTATGAAAACAAGAGAGAAAAGCAAGAAACCGAACCTCCCAATGCGCCTGAAATGTCCGCACTCTTTGCAGAGGACTATCCGACTAGATAATTTGCCCGACAAAAATATAAAGCTGGCATTATCGTCATCTGAAGGACCTAATGCTTAGAACAGTGATACATTCGCTGTAAAAGCTGTAAATGGCCAAAGCACAATAATAAAATAGAATTTTCTGAAATATTCGATTACTCGCCTCGATAAAAACTTTCAGTTCCAGTATGCTCAATAAAATTATCGGTTGGTTTGGAAATTTCGTTCGGTTTTTAAAAGAAATTTTTGTTACAAATTTATATACAAGAATTTTATTTTAATATATTGTGTAATCTCCCCTTGTTTTTACTAACTTTTTCCCACCTCTCTGGGAGCTTTTTAATTTCTCTCCCATAAAACTCGCGTGGTTTTTCTGAAAAAAGCGTTCAATTTGATTTTTCACTGGAAACTCAAATCCTTCAAGGGGTTGCTCAGAGTGCGAAATAAGTGATAGTCGAACGGGGCGAGGTCTGAGAAGTGCGGTGGGTGAGGTAAAAATTCCCACCCAAGTTCAGATAATCTCTGACGGGTTTGCAAGGTAGTGTAAGATACCACACATTGAGATTACTCACAAACCCTTGCTCTTTTATGACTCCGTTAAAGGTTGAGACTGATTTATTGATTATTTCAGCTATTTGCCTAACTGTTGCACGGGGATTGACAATAATTAAATCTCTAACGTCTTCAGAAACAATTTCTTTGGTCGTGCTGACCTGGGAGCGTCCGTTATGGAGAAGTCGCCAGGCAATTTTTAAACCATTTCTGGCAAGTTCTTTCATTTGGTCCGTTTTTTTTTTATAAACAGACTTTATTTTTCGACTGGCTGCAGCAGCCGCTTTCCCTTTTCGGAAATAATACAACATAATTGTGCTTAAAATGCTCTTTTTCCCTCAATTGTTTCACTTTTTAATCGTTTTTTTTTTTTATTTTTTTTTTAAGAGCTGTAAGCACTCACGACTAGAACGAGAACACAAGTAAATAATAGTAAATATTTTGGATTAGGCGTGGGAGGAAGATAGTGTTTGAAGGAACTCTACGTCATGAGAAGTGAAGTATGGTGAACTAACGAATTAACTGAACGAACTTTCCGAACTACCCAATATAGTAGAATTCACATTTATGAAACGGTTTTCTAAATCAGCACAATACAATTTTCTACAAAGTGTATCCGATAGGATAAAAAATATACAAAATTTAAAAATTTGTCTAAAAATGATTTATTTTTCGAAACTGTGCTTTTACGGCTTAGCCAAATAAGAGAGTGGAAATACAAATTGTGGCCTATTAAAAACATTTCTATTGAAATTTTATAATAAACAATCACAGCATTCTGTCACAAAATAGGATTTTTAATCCTTTAAAATTCATTTTCGTGACAGAATTTTATAATTTCTCAAGCCTTCTGCAGCATTTTAAAAACCGTTGTCGTGTAATCATTAATGCAGATATCCGTGCAACTTTTACGAATTATATATAATATTTTGCAAAATGTAAAGATTTTTTTCAAATTTTTCACTTTCAGCATAATTAGATTTTCGCTTTTCCGCCTTTTTCATCACAAGCGTCTATACCTGCATTGAGTAGAGGGAATACAAAATGTTCTTAAAGTACTTACCACATCCCTATAGATAACGGCCCTTAAGCGATTTACATCCATATCTTGTAGTAATTTCTCAGGATCCTTAACCGGAGATAATTGACCTGTTATTGACTCGACAATATTCTAGAAGAAGAAACGAAAAGAAAACCACAAATTCAAACTACTACAGATGTGATCAAAGAGATGCATAGCAAAATGTCGCATATAAACAAAGCCAAAGAATTGAATGAGCGGTGCACAAGTTCAAACAATTGGCAGCCATGTCGTTAATGCTCCCCAGAATTCTCAATTATGTGGATGGACGCATAGGGAGAGGGAACAACAGTGGAAGACTTGAAGCCATGTCCTGTGTAAACATTGGGCAAAAGGCATTTCTTCTGTTCGACAGTGTCCTTTGCTGGAACACAAATAAACTACAAGCAATTCATACAGCACGACGACCCAGTATAGACGGTGATATCACCACGCCACTATGTAGGGCTATGTATGGCTTGCTACCTATTATGATACTTTGTTTGGCACTTTTCAAACCATTTGAGTCATGGTAACAACAATTATGCACCATTTTCTTATGTCAAAAGCATCGTCAGATACTGTGTGCTGCTGTTGCAGACTTCTTAGCTTTCCGAGCACATACCATGCCACATGCCACAATTGAATACACACGACTATGGCACGTAAAAAAAAGAAGAACGACAAGAAAGTGATACTTCGAATTTAAGTTATAGCATCGTGCCATAAAATGTAATTCCCTTGAACACATGGCGAGAGCTCTTCTAGCGTAGGGAACAATAAAGCCTTTTAACAGCACTCTATTATACAATTTGTTTCTCGCCCATTTACCTCTTCTTTGGATACTTCCATTCATTCAACCATTCAGTCAATTCTTGGGCCCTGCAATCCATATGCGCATATAAAGCAATAAAGGAATAACGGTGACATTGATAACAACAACGAAACTGTAAAACTTTTTGTAAACGCGTCTTTGTCTTCTCTTATCGGTATGTAATCCTTACCTTGGGTGAAGCCTGAGCGCCTCGTATGAGGGCTTGTAAATGTGCTGCTCCTGGCACATCTCGTGCCATTGCACCGACATTGTAACGTGTCCTCTCCTTGCACTCCAAGCAATTTCGCACCGCACACGTACACACGAGACGGAGACATTGTCGCAATATACCACCGCTGGACATATTCTTCTCAGCTTCCAATTCACCGAAATTTAATGAGGTTGCGAAAATTAACACGTCAGCCATGTTGACGAGACGTTGGAGAAATGACACGGCCACTTCGAGTGGCATTCCTTGGGTGGGTTCCAGTACATCGAGTTCAGACTGCAATAAATGAAACGAAAGGTGCAGCGGAACAAAAAAGATACTGTTAATATGAGAAAATTATGTTGCAGCAATAAAGAAGTACATGTGTAAGATAGTAGACCTTTCATAAGACTGGATATACTTTAAAAATTAAATACTACACAAATGTAGGAAAGATATGCACTTTGCTCAGGTATCCTAGAGGAACGGAGAAATCGAAAAAATTATAAATTTTTTTGTGTCAACATTCTAGTTTTGGGACACGCATAATTAGCCCAAAATTAGACAAAGTCGATCGAATCTCAAAGTATTGTTGATTGTTTTTTCGTTCATTACGGCGCTGTTGTGCAATTGGAATTCTTGCCAGAGTGTCAATAAAGAATATTATCTGGGTGCTGCTCGATGTTGGAGGAAGAAAATTCTTCGGAAAAACCAGCTTTGTACAAAGAAAGACCATGGATTTTACATCATGATAACGCTCCATCCCGCAAGGCTATCATTGAGAATGAATATCGGGACAAAATTTCAACAAATTTTATAGGATAACAACTGTATTAACCTGGTTTTTTCTGCTCCGAAAACTAAAATTACCACTTCGAGAGACCGGTTTTTAGTCGATAGAGGACGTAAAAGGTAATTTGCGGCGAAAACTGAACTCTTTTCCGAAAAGCGTTTGAAAAATAGTTTGATGATTGGATTTGTTCGATACCATAGGTGTATCCTTTCGGATAGGCCTACTTTGATACAATGAATTGGAATGAGTAATACATATTTTGTGATTTGTTGATTAATTATCGGTAATTTTTAAAGCAAAATGTGCAGTTTTAGGTGTGGGGCCTATTCGCTTCTAATATATAATAAGCGATGATCTGGTTAGCCGGTTTTTTCACTTGGATATGTGAGAACCGGATTTTTGAGAAAAGTTGATAACTCAAAATTAGGCTTTATGCAAAAATAATGCACTTTGTTTCCAAATAATGCACTTTGGATAGCCACTCATCAGCGATTGCAATTTACAAAAACACCTACAAGTTGCGAATAAACTCCCTTCAATTTTATTTGCCTCTCTTAAATATTCCCCTCCTAAGTAATTCGTATTTCATTAACGAACATTCCCACCAGTTTCATCTCTAATTACTGTTGCCCCAGGGCGATTCGTTAACATTTTAAACAGATCTCCGGGAGTAAGTCTCCTTGTCACGCCACCATGTATACACAAGTATCCTCGTCATACATAAACACATTTTGGGACACATACACTCTCACACGTATAAAGCATATACACAGTCTTATATATACGTACATATACATACCTATTTATGCCGTAGCATAGAAGGTTCGTTTGGGGAGTTTGATACGAGTACTTACATTTGGCGATGTGGCCGATGCCAACAAAGGCAACAAACCACCACAGGCAATTATCAAATTATCCGCCAGTTGCGATATCAAATGCACCGTATTCACAACGAATATTGCATTCTCACTGGAATTAACGAAATCCAAAACGCTTTTTGTTGAATGCGAACGCCAAACTTGTATATCCGTTTCCAATGAGAACAGAACATCCGAGAGCAAACGTTGATGGATGTAGGACCACTTGAATTCGGGTATACGGAAGGGCGGTCGTGTAGGACCGGGACTGAACATGGGTCGTGTTGAGCCGGATTTGGAACGTTGTTGTTGCTGCTGCTGATGTTGCTGATGCTGCTGCTGCTGTTGTTGTTGTTGTTGTTGCTGCTGCTGTTGTTGTTGCTGCTGCTGCTGATGTTGCTGTTGAGCTTGTGTTGCTGCTGTAGCTTTAGAATTATCTGCACACAAAGGCCGAGAAAAAGAAAAGAAGGGAGAGAGGAAAACAAGAGAAGAAATAATATAAAAATGTTGAAAATTTTATGAGATTTTCTAAGTAAATATTGAATCTGTAAGGATAATTCCAGTATATGTGCTTTTGTTCATATGCAATTGTGGTTGCTACGAATCAACATTGATTCGGTGTCTTGTGCTTAATTTATTGTAGAGTCTTGTTTAATTGTCAGCAAATATGGAAAATTTCTATAGACCGTAGGGTTGAACACTGGCAAATATTGCTGTTTAAGTTTAGTACTGGGGGCATTAAATTATGCTTCATTCAGTAAATAAATGGATTACAGAACTGGAGTGTTTGCATTATAAAATAAAAATTTCTCTGCTTGAACATATAGCAAATAGATGAAGGGCTTTAAGTGTTTTCATTGACTATTACTATGAATATTTTAAAAATCTATATTGCCCAAATGAAATCAAAATAGTATAAGGAATTTTCCACAGACTCGATTGGTTTCTGTCCACAAGTAACGAACACATAAACTTGCTTTATAATTACTAGACTCGGTTCTATTTTTCGCAACTTTATAGCCTTTAACAATAGCTTTCTCATCTTAAAGCCAAGGTGCTAATGAACACATTTTCATTTGCTCTGTGATGAACTGTCCCATATTCCTCGTTTGCTGTCAACATAATTACATCATATGGCTCCACAAATATCTTTATAACCCTCTTTATATGTGAGCACCAGCTCCAATAAGAAAAATCTCGACCAAAGCCAGAAGCCGATGTATGAGTATAACAAGTAGAGGATGTTAGATATTGTCGTCGTATTATTCACTTGTTTGTCTTAGGTTCCGTTTGCAATGAATTCATTTGGTTTGCTTGCCGATGAGTACGAAGAAGCTGCTCTATTTTACGATTTCAACTGGAAATTTTTTTCTGTCCTTGTTTAAATTTGCTCGATGTCAGGTTTTGATATTCTGCCTTATGTTCTCCTCTGTAGAGGTTTTTATTACCATATGCCACAAAGGGGTTTTGTTCGTATGCTTCAGTATTTACTGATGGAGTCCCTGTCACCACTGTCATAGATACGTATTCCAATCTCCCCCGGAAGGTGGCAATTGGAATAAATGCTTATAAGGGAGGGCTTACGTAGAGGACTTGGGGCATGAGGAGAAAAAAGTAAAATAATATTGTCATTCTGAGAATAAAATGAAATTTTATGGAGCGCTCAGTTCATTTTACTGTCGGGAATTTATTTGACATTTCTATGCCGAGATTTAATGTACAGTGAATGAATGTGAAATTGAGTTGAGATTTTAATTTGCAGTATATGACATGGAAGTAATTACGGACTTTACGTAGGAAAAATTGGAAGATATGCTGATAAATATATGTAGCTGTAAACTTAATGCAGTTGAATTTCGATTACGTTTTAAATGATCCACAAAAACTTCAAAAAAATGAGCAAAACTGGTTTTAAATACAGCTGGAATGCGGCTTTGTATATATAAATTGCGGACTACGGTGCCGCATTTGGGACGCGACCATACATGGTAACCGACTTTTTTGACCTGCAATTAAAGATTGTAAACTGGAAGATATGTGATTTCAATAAGACGGTGCCATGAACCACACAACACATGGATTGGCTTTATTGTGTGAGAAGTAATCACATGTTTTGATGACCTCAATTGGCCACCATGATCATGCGATTTGATGCCGTTAGACTTTTGTGTGTTTACGCGGATAACAGCCAAACATTGAAGCATTTGAAAACCCACACTCGTCGAGTTATATCCGCGATACCGCCCGAAATGAGGGGAAAAGTGGTCGGAAACTATTTCAAAAGGGTCGATTGCTGCAACCAATCCAGGCGCGGTCATTTAAATAATGTTGTATTTCATGCGCAATGGCAAGGTCCAAGCCTTGTAATGAAATATATGTAAGTTTCATTGAAGTCATAGATTTATGTGTGTTTCATATTCATATAACTTTGTAATTGAAACTGAAAAATGGATAATCCTCTACAATTATTAATAAGATATTGTCGTCAATGATTGAACCGTCTCAAGCATAGATAAGGAGCCAGCAAAAACTGTTTGGGCTATAAAAATTTTACTGACAACATACTTTTGGAAATAGTAATGAAGAAAGTTGCAAAGCAAAACTATTTGTTTCAACGAACAAAGCGTGAACATTGACAATTGTAATTATGAAGTGGAGGATGAATTATATCTACCTCGTCTCGACCGAAGCTGAAATTACCGATATTAACGTAAACATTATTCTTAGGCTTGGTTTCAGCGCACAATACATTTTAGAGATAAAACCTGAAACAAAAAAACCAGAAGGCAGAATCTAATTTCATTAAATTTCAGGGAATTCTTTCCTTTATCATGGTACATGCAGTAAGAGAGGATTTTTGGAAAGCTGTATTTTTTAAATAAGTTTACTAATAAAGAAAGCCAAGATAGTGTCATATCCTAGAACGGAAGAATGCCAATAAAACGGTGAAGTTACAAGTATAAATTTATTTCACAACGCAGGAATGCATCAAAAGGGAGTTTCTGAAATTTGTATTTTAGAGTATAACATGGGATGGGAAAAAATCACACCACCATCATCAAAAAATCGGCTGTGGTCAAAATCGCGACATTTGAAGGAATTTTTAGATTTGCATCATTAAAAAATAAATCAGGAAATTTTGCAGAAAAAAAACGAGGATAGAGATTGTACGTGGAACTGACACTAAAGAAGATAAGAATGGATCTTTGTAAGATTGAGCTTTAGGGGCCAGGATAGGGGAGATAAAGGGTAAAAATTGTACCATCGTTTAGAACAAATGTCTCAAGTTAAAACCCTATAGTTATACCTATAATTATGTAATAAAAAGTTTTACTTTTAGCGTTTGGACAACAGCAATGATGTGACAAAAATTATGTCCTCAGAAAGAAACGCAAATTTAGGAGTAAATACGAGTATTCTTTAAGCGTAAGTGCTGCAAGGAAGTTTTTGGAATTTAGAGGGTAAAATGAAAAAAGATAACAAAAAATGTACAAAAGTCTAGAACAAAAGACCGTAACTGAATTTATCCATAGTAAAGTACAGGCGCAGGATAAAAATTATGGATTGAACGATAAGGAGCGATAAGGAGTAATTCAATAGAAATTGTAACTTTTAGGGAGCTGAAATTAGAAAAGAGCAAACGACCGTCATCTAAAACAAAGAGCTAAAAAATTTTATGCATTTACATAAAACGAACATATATTTCATGCCGCAAATACCTTGTCAAAAGGTACTTTCTGTAATTTGTAATTTTAAGATATGAAACACATAGAAAAAACGAGGCATTTGGGGATAAAATAATAAAAAGGGAGCGAAAACAGTGCCACAAACAGTGCTTAGAACCAACGAGTTACATTCGACAAAGTTAAGCGAGATAAAAAGGAAGACACAACAGGAAATGGATAAACATCATAAATAGGATAGGATCAAGAGAGAAGAAAAGAAGTGGTCTATGGAAATTCACGCTTTTAGGGCGCAAAAATGGGAAGAAGAGGGACAAATATCGACTATACCCAGCAAAAAAAAAAAAAAAAGCTGGTAGTAACTCAAAAAGAATACAATTTTCATCACTTCTAATAGCGCAATGTACGCATATTTATCATTTCCTAAGAAACATTTTCATACTGCTTCCGAATCTAAACAAAATCGGTGGTCGTTATTAAATTGAATTACATTTAAATACTGTTAATTTGTTTGGATTCGACTGCCTCATAATGACATTTGATAGAAACACTGTTTTACGGTCTAATTTCGATCTTAAAACTCTGAACCAAAAACAAAATGTCTTGATACCTCGAAAGAATATTTTGCTAGAAAGTATATTTTCAAAAGATCTTACTATGAACCATTTTCGCACTATGGAAACTTGTGGCGTCGTCATCGTAAAATGGCGTTCTTTAAATTAAATCAAAATCTATTTTTTTTTTTTTTTTTTTTTTTTTTTTTTTTGAATGAAAATGTAACTTTTGACAAAACGAATATATCGTCAGAATGTGTTATTGTCAGATGTACGGTTATGTACTTACCAAAATGTTGATTATCCACTTGGGTACTGGCACTTTGTTGTTGCTGTTGTGATGTCAATGGCATCTGTGAATGCTCCAAATCTTCGCTCTGTGGCGTCTGTGTGTGTTGCTCTTGTTGACTGATAATTACTGTCTCTACTTTCTCATGTGCTTCTTCCTCAACTTGAGCTACTGCTCCTTTATCTATTTGTAAATCATCTACTGATGTCTGCGTTTCTTCTTCAGCCTGATCGATTAGTGTTTCCATTTTAACTTCTGGGTCTGTGAGCTCTTCCTCAATTAGTTGTTCTTCCGCTGTTTCTATGATGCTGTTAACTGTTTGTTCAACCAAATCTTCAACGACAGCTTGAACAATGTCGGCCACATTCTCATGTTGTGACTCCACTGCATTTGGTGAAGATTCCTTAACAGTTGTGTCCGTAATTGAAACTTGTTGAAAAGCCGATAGTAAAACATCTTCTATGATTTCTTTGGCTGTATCATTGAGATATTGCTCGGACTCGGTTTCGTCTTTTTGCTCATTATCTGGAGCATCGCTTTCCTTGATGTCATTGTTATTGGTCTCTTCGGTAGACTTTTCGATGACTCGTTCAATAAGTTCATCAACAATGTCCTTGACCACTTCTGCTACTTTGGTCTCTGCTTCTGCGTGTGCAGTCTCTTCTTCATTTAGATGAATGAGGGCATCTTCCATCATCGAAGGACTGGATACTGTTGTTTCGGGACTAAGTGAGGAAATTTCTTCGCTGGTTTCCGCCGTTGTGGTGGACAGTGAAGAACTCACCTCTAATTCAGCCAAATCATTAGGTTTGGCATCTGCTGCAAGAGGTGAGGGCGTTGTTGGATTTGGTTTTTCTATAGTATCGGCTTCAGTTGTGATTTGTAATTCATTATTATTTATAACATTTTCTTTATTAGTTTCTTTTGTTGTTTTGGTTGTTGTTGTAATTTGATCAGTCTTCTTAGTTTCCTCATTATGGATTTTGGGGATTTCCTTGGTGGACTCCGCATTGTTTGCATTAATTTCAATTGCCGAAGCGGTGTGATCGGACGTTGCCGGTGTTGTTATTTCCGCTTCCGTCACATTATTGTTAAGTAAATTTTTTGTGTTGAGCAATGATACCTTGTCATTTACCTCTCTGTCCGCATCAGGGGTTGTTACCGCTGCACTGGAGGCTGAGGATTCTAGGGACGGTTCTTTGATTTGTTTCTTTTCGCTGTTCAAAACACCCTGGACCACTTCATTGACGGCCAGTTCGATCTCTTCATCTTTGATTACAGATGAGGCTTCCTGCAGTTCGTCGGCCACAAGTTTGCAGTCTTGCAGAACTTTTTCCGAACTCTTCAACACCTGCTCCACATGGGCCTCAGCATCTTCTACCGAAGCCTTGGCATTTTCCAACTCCAACTCCTCCAAGTCCTCAATATTAAGAGTTTGCTTTAAGGCCTCGGGACCACTGGGCGAAGATGGCGTCTGACCGGTTAGGGTTTTAGCAGGTGTTGTCGTGGCGCTGGTATTTGTGGAAGAGGCATTGCCATTACACTGCACTGCGGTTACTAGAACTTCCGATTTAATGTGCTCGTTGTAGACATCGCTAATGTTGGATATACTTGACTTGACCGCCGCCGTTTCACTAACGCCTTCTTCCTTGGCCTGTTCCTGCAGTACATCTTCCTCTGGCACCCCTTTATCACAACTGTCGTCCGTGGCACAAGCACATTTTGTTTCGCCTACATTTTCAACCTCGTCATCGGGATGATTTGACTCCTCTTCCATGTCCATATCTTCAACTTCTTCTTCCACCGGTGGCACATCCTCTAATGAGGCCACTGAGGTGGCATTGTGTACTACACCGCCATGTTGCTGCTGCATTTCCTCACGTTCCCAACCACTGATGGTACTAATGGGTCGTGCTTGCCTCAAGGCAGGATCTGTAATCTGATCGGTTCGCTGGCGCTCGTAATGTTCATACATTTGAGCAAATTGCAACTTGAATTCCTCATAGGAAACTTTCGAATGGACAATGGCCAGAGTGTCAACCCAAACTCTCCAGCCTCCGTATTCGTATTTGATGGCATGATGGAGCAGCATGCGGAACAAGGAATAAACCATATCGGAAATTTTCTGTTCCTCGGTATTCTTGGGATGAATATAGGCCATGGCAATGAGCCACTCTTGCCACACGGACATCTGGAGAACAGTTCGACGATTCTCACGATTACTGTTGCACAATAAGGTCATGTCGGAGAGGAAGAGTTTCTTGACTTCGATGAGGGATTCTGTTTGTTTTGACTGACGAATGAGAGTGGCGACGACTTTAAGCATCACTAAGAGAGGAGAGGAATAGAAGAGACAAATTATGCAAGACTTGTAAAATGAGCAGAAAAGTAGGCAATCTGAAAGTAAAAGTGTTTACAACTAAATATATGCAATGGTTTTATGAAGTGGATGATGAAAAATTAACACCAAAGATTGGAGAATAAAACTGTATGTAAAGCAGAATAACATTATTTCGATTACACAAACGTAAGCAACGGTTATAGGAAAATGTGAGAAACCTGTTTAAATGTTAAGGTAATTTATTTGAAAAAATTGCTATTTTACGTTTTAATTTTTGTTGTTCAATATTGCTCCTTTCAGATTTATATATACGCGATTCTCCAACTTTCATAAGCTATCCAGCCTCTTCAAATAAACACCTCAAACTGCAGATAACAGCTTTGAGTAGTCGAATATTCGTCAAGATGAGTAATATCTTCTTAATAATTCGTGACTGAATTAGGGTACGAGGGTTGTTACTTAGGTTATGGGAAAAATCAATAAAAAACTGATTATTATTTATTTATTTTTTAAATTATTTTCCAAGAAGATTAATAAACTTTTGATTGTGTTTCGACTAATTTGTAGTGATTATTTTTCCTTACATCTTCTAAGACTATGAGCAAATAAGTAATGGTGTACTATTACGAAATGACCGCTCTATATTGTTCAAATGTACGATGGCGGCCCGGGTTTTTCAACAAACTGGAAATCCTTCCAATCCATCGTCCATTTTTCTATGTCTCTTTGACCAGTCGACACGAGATTTTGAATCTTGTCCTGCTAAGAGAGGTATTTGATCCCAATGAGATTATGAGTTTACATAATTTTTTTTTTTTTAGTACGAAAATTCAAACTTTTTTGTGTTATCAAGTCAAACTAATATAAAAAACTAAGTGGTATCGTTTCGATGACGAAAGGACATTCCATTCATATTCGTAAATGATAAACGTTTGTGACATAAAAATAATGTTAGCATAAGATATTATTATTTCTTCAAAAATTTTTTGCTGGATAGGACTTCCAACAATAAACAAATTACAAAGTACACAAAAACCGTGATACCCAGAGGAATAAGTACTAGTTGGGAACTGGTACTTCCAAGCCATTAAGGCAGTTGCCGTCCACAACTGTATCTTTTAACATACAATGTTATGAATTTGGGGGAAATTCTCCCCTAACTACTACTTTTGAACTAGTTGCGCACTAGTTCATTTTTGACGGATAGTTTATTTGAAACATGCAAATAGTACAGGTCTAATGATTCAGAACCGATAAAGATTTAATATGATAGAACTGAAGTTTTTCTCGAACTAGTCGATATATCACTAGTTCACGAGCCAGTATTTTCTTGCATTAGCTTCACCATTTCTTACTTGGTGTCGGTAGGTTAGGTTAGGTCAGTGTGGATGTCTAATTAGACAGACTCACTTAGACTACATAGTCCATTGTGATGCCACAGAAACTAGAGATATGGATGTCCATAGTTTCCCCCGTCGAACCATCCTGAGCGCCCCAAGAAGCTCTTAAGTAGGACAATGTCTGTATCGTCCAGATCTCCTAGGTTCCTAAAGAAATAAGAGCCCAGTGCCGCCTGTTCGCCAGAGCGGGGAAATTACAGAGAAGGTGTTCTATAGATTCCTCCTCCTCTTCATCCCTACAGCTTTTGCAGAAGTCACTAGTCGTAACCTTTAATCTGACTGCATATCTTCTAATCAGACAGTGTCCCCTCATGACGGATACAAGTAAGGAGACGTCAGGTCTTGATAGCGACAGCAATTTGTGTGAACGCTTTAGATCTAGGCAAGGCCACATCTGTCCGGATTGATTACAGCCTCGGACAGACGCCCACCTACAATTTACTGCTAAATATACTCTATCTCGCAGTAGAAGCTTGCAAGTGGATAGAGGCATGCCACAGACTCCAACTCGGCTGGAGTTTGTAAGGTTGTTCTTAGTCTTGCCAGTTCGTCTGCTCTGCAGTTCCCTGGTATGTTCCTATGGCCCGGTACCCACATAAGGCGAATGTTGAAATGCTGAGCCATCTCGTAAAGATATCTGCTGCATTTCAGGGCTGATATTGAGTTCAGGAAGACGGAATCCAGAGATTTAATGGCAGCTTGACTGTCAGAGAATATGTTAATCTTCACCTTGGTGAGGACATTATACCTTAGCCATTCTGTCACTTTCTTAATGGCCAAAATTTTGGCCTGATAAACACTACAGTGATTAGGTAGTCGTTTTGCTATACTTAACCCTATGACTTTGGAGTAGACCCCGAAACATATCTGATTACCTGACTACCGTCAGTGTAGAAGTGGACATCTAGTCTTATATCAGGAGTTCTACATTGGTGTCGGTAACGATATCAATATTTCACGAATATATAATATCATGTCGACAACGATGGCCCAGTGCAGAATGACATTAACGCCGCCATATGACCGACTTGTTGCATCGAACAAAACTAATTCTCTAGCATCCCATTAATGAGACACTGGAGAGACTCACTCAACGTAACCTACAGACGATTCCGAATGTCACAGTTTGCGAAACATTTAAAAGACCTGTTGATTACATGACTACTCGAAGTGCCCATCCGACATATCGATGTGATCGTCACTCAAACAATGATAGGTGGCGGTATCGGGGATTGAATTCGCGATCATGTGAACGATAGACGCGCTTACTAACCATCGCGTCACGACCGGTCACTCGAGAACGATATAGCAATCTCTAATGATAGTTAATTTCTGCAATTGGAAGTAATTGTATTTATTTGGTAGTTCTTTGTGATCAAAATATGAATCAAATGTGATTAAAAGGAAAATTGCCTAACTCGTTTGAATATTTATAAACTTTATAGCTAAATTATTTTTCACGCAAATTAAAGAAGACAAATTCACATAGTAGAAATTATAGGAATAAAAATGTATCGTATTGAGTGTCCGAAAAACGCTCATATCCTCTTTATGTAATATGTATATGATGAAAATATAATTATATGACAATAATATATCACAGTAATGGCACCTCAACCACGCACGACAGAACGGCAGCTCCACGCAAAGACTAAAAAAAGTTAATTTTATTTATTATAAGGCTCAAATTCCACTTCCTCTCTTCCTGCCCTCACGCTTCTATAAACGACATCTCAACTACTGTTTTATCAAACTCACTCCTCGTATAAAAATTTCTTAAAAGCACAAAAAAAAAAAAAAAAACTCACGAAATGAAAATATGATGAACAATGAAACCTAAATTGAAAGAAAAATTACTTTATAAAGTAAAGTCAAGGAAAGAATAATTTTGCCACGATGATGGCGTCAACGATAGCGGTGGCGCAGTACTTACTTGGATTCTCCAAACGATAGTGACTTTCCGGTTCCGGATGTCTATTGTACATAATATGCTGTGATATATGTTCGGTCATAATTTCATATAATACATTATATGTTGGCATCGACAGCGATTCCTCGTACAAAAGTAAACGTTCCGCTAATAATGTGTATAAATTATGAGGAGACATAACATCATATTTTCGTCTGTAATGAAAAGAAATCGCAGCACGAGAAAATGAGAAATTGCTAAAGGAAAAATGTATGAATAAATGAAAATTTTATGAAAAGTTATGGTGTCTAAGTAAGTGCAAGTGTATATAAAATAAGACGAAGAGGAAAATATTTCACAGAACTAATAGTTGACATAATTTAGTGTGATGATATAAAGAAGAAGAAATGTGAAATAAGAACAAGTTAAACGGATATACAAAATCATATTAGTTAATAATGTTTTCAAATTTATGTTCGTTAAGAACTACTGTAATTATGATAAAAAGGAATGTTTTTTAAGAGATGTTGAATTGTTGTTGTTAAACTAGCTGTGTCTTTTATTAGAAATTTTTGCAAAATATTTTATATCACCCTTATTTTAGCTCAGTTAATTTTATCTAACATTTTTTCAATTTGTTTATCTGTTCTAAATGATCAGATTTGCCAGGGCCTTCAAATAGAGTTTTGATTTAGCAACTTCTTTCATTCGTAAATAGAATCAAACCTATTTACTTTAAACCATTTCTTGGCCTTGTAGCAAGGAGTCACAAAAAATATCATAGATCAATATATTATTTCGATTATTGCCTAATCCAGGGCGTTTCCGTTCATATGACTCCCTCTAGCTCATCGATGAGTGTTAAATTAATTATATTTCTGTTTTTTTACTCGTTAGTGTTTAATTTTTGGAAATAGTTTAGATAAATATAACAGACTGGCGAAATTTGTTAGAGATACCTCTCATACTCATTCGTTCAAACGCCAAACAAGACTCGATAGATACATATTTGAGTATAACCAGTATAGTTTAATGCCGCACAGTGGCTCGTTTCGCAACAATACGAGTATACGAATGTACTGCAAGGTTTAAATTTCAAGCCCTTCGAATGGGTAAAACTAGGTAATAGAATTAATTTCTTCCTATTAAGAACCGAAATATCAAGTTCTCAAGTTTTATTTATTTTGAGAGAACTGAATAAATTAAAAAATTGGAATATAGATTTGAAACACTGGCGGTTCTTTTCTTTGACAGCATGAACATTTTAAGATACGTATTTAAAATGCAAATTTATATAAGTGCAAAAAAGTAAAAGTAATATTTAGTTGCTTTACTGAAAAAGATAAAAATCGTCATCACAGAAATGATTTCAATATTGTGTTTTAGGAAGGTGAGCAAAAACTCATCAAATATGTGTACAAAATATATATGTATATCTTATACACAAAATAATTTCATTTGTTTATGATTTAACGATCATGAAAACATCAGTCGCTTTAAACAGATTCAAATCAATATAGCAAAACAGCTTGAATTTATTATAATTGTATGGTGTAGGGGGAAATATGATCACATACCATCGTAGAACCTAATATCGTAGAACCTAATATGGACCTATGAATGTCATTCTTTGGAAATGACTTTCTTTTTAATGGAGATTTGATAGGATTTATCTGGAAACCGGCTGTATAGAAATGCTTTGTCGCATTCTATGAAGTCTTTTGGGACTCGCTTTAAAAATTGCTGCCGTTATATTAATTCTAATATTTTCCTAGACTGCCGAAAGAATAATTGTTGAAATAGTTTCAATTGCTGCCATAACCTTCTTTTTTTCTTGGTAAAATCCAAGCATCTTTTGAATTTTCAGACCATCCTCAACAATGTTTCAAAGAAGTAGGTTCCTCCATCTGAAGAGTAATCCACAGATACATACCTAGGCTATCGTTTTCAAGCCTTAATATATATTTTGCAATGAATCTACCACTGAAACGACGTTGTGCAATCCACTTCTTTTTTTGAATTTCTACGAACCCGTTTTAGTATATTTTTACATATGTGAATATTCTTATAATTGGAGTTGTTTGTTAATTCAAAGAGTTAGCAGTCCGACAATGCAATTTTCAATTTACCGAAAGTGAATGAGTTGCTTGACGCATACAATATGAATATATTCCGAATCAAATCCATTTGGAAATTTAAGAAAGAAATAATATATTTTCCCTATTTTGGGAAAATTCACTCTATTTCAACACCTCTGGGTTCGTATTTTGTGCCACTTTTATAAGAACGCAGAAAATCTTATGATTTTTGGAAAAGACGATTGTTGTCTAATAAGTTTACGAGGCGTTCCCAAAATTAGCCGACATAAGAAAGAAGACATAAAAATTGGGAAAAAATTACTTTATTTCTCAACATAATTTTGCTTGAGCTTCAATACCCTGTTTATAGTAAAAACTGTCAAACTCCTTAAAATAGCCATTAACCGCAGACTCCCACCTCTTCATTGTTGGCAAATCTTATACCACCGAGCTTTTTTTTCAAGTTTGGAAATAGAAAATAGCCCGAGGGAGTTAAATCTGGCGAATAAGGTGCGTGATAAAGCAATTCGAACTTTAATTCATTAATTTTTTCCATCGCAATAGCGGATATGTGAACTGGAGCATTGTCTGGATGAAATAACACTTTCTTTTTCGCCAAATGCGACCTTTTTTCCATAATTTCATCACCTAAACACTACAAAAAATGAGCGTAATATTTGCCGTTGATCGTTTTTCTTTTTTAAATTTAAAAATAATCCTATGCGCCTCCCGAAAATTAGACGCCATAACCTTGTTTACAAAAGGAACCGTCTTCCCCTTTCTTAGACATGATTCTCCCATTCAATTCCACTGTTTTAATTGTTCGTTATTGCAGTGAAACATCGCCAAATATTTAGGCAATGTACGACGTATAGCACTTTTTGAAATATAATTTCAACTAGCTCACCCACCTTCAGCCGACGATCATGCGATAAAATTTTGTTTGATTTTCTCAATCGAGCCTGGCATGGACAACTCATTTGGTTGAGCACTACGGGGTTCGTCTTGGCAGTTCGTACAACTACATTTAAACTCTACTACCCAATATGTTATAGATGTAAACGAAGGACTAGCCTCCCCCAGAGTAGAATCTAACTCTGCTTTACTATTGGTTTGACTGAGACCTTTCGAATAGAAATATTGAATTTCATAACGGTGACCAATTTTTTCTATGTATATAAGTTCACTGAAATCGTCCACTTTTGATGGCTCAAATAAGAATACTAAACAAGGTGGCGCCTTGAAACATAAAGCATATGTTCTATAAAGTTGCCACTTTTCACCAAAATATGTTTTTTTCAAACCACCGGCACCATCTATATGTCAGGTCGGCTGGTTTTGAGGTCGCCCACGTTGAACTACGTATGAATTTTATAACGCTTTTTCTCAAAACAAGGCACTGTTTAAATGTAACGCAAATTCATACAGATTTGTTATTTTACGGCAGCTCTTAAAAAACACCCCTTACAATGTATGTTTGAATACAAAATGTCATAGTTTTAGGAACACATTAATGAAAAAAAAGATATGAAATGTTTAGTTCAAGATGTTGAATATCAAGAATTAGTTATTGAATGTTCAGTTTAGGTTTATACCAAAAATAAACAAAGTATAAGGAACAAATACAAAGGTATATAGAATACAAAGAGTTTGGGTCATATAATATTAAAATATTTATCACTTACTTATAAGTACTCCTTGATAAAAAGAACCCCAGTAATTTGAGGGCTTGTAAGCGTATCAATTGGCTCTCAGCAGCCAATAGTTTAAATATTGTTCTAACACCATGTTTAACATCAAAAGCAGGTACCATAGAGCTCGGATGCTCAGACATCAAAGATATTAACATTTGTAAAACATCATGTAAATTTTCATCCTAAATGAGACACATAGGAGACACATTAAACATATAAATGTAACAAGTTAAGTAAATTATAAGAATTTAGTATTTTCCAGCAGAATCTAAAAGTGAAGATTTCCTTACCTCATGCATGGTTGTCAAATAATTTAAAATGCTTTGCAGTTCATCTTCTTTGACACCTTGGCCTATCATAATCAATTGTTTTAGAAACAATAAAATATATGCACGTATAGCTAAAATATCCTTTTGGGCTGGACGAGGACCATCTGGAAAAGGTAGAGAAGTAAGAAATCAGTAATTTCTAAAGATAAATTGATTAGCAAATATAATGAAAATTGTAATTTGTAATTAATAAATTTGTTTTGTTCGAGTATTTTTTGTTAACATTGAATAAAATACGAGATTTTAATTACCAATGAAATCAAATAGAAGAATATTAAACAAATACGACTGTTGCTTATGCTTGGAAAAAAGTGAAAGTAGCCCAAGATCAACTCTATTACAAGAAAAAATTAATACTGTACAGGAATTGATATATTTCTAGACTGAAGCATACCTGTGATGCAATGTTGCCAGAAGCATTTATAACATGTTCCCAGAGAAGACGCGCACAAAATGGAATAATTGTGCCGAAAACTTTAGACTTTATCCCAAAACCTAGTCAACTATTTGACATTAGAGATAACTAATGATAATTTTTTAGTTATTGAAAACACTCACGAATAGCGACTTTTATTACGAGCGAGTAAATACATGTCAAAATGGACAAAAAATTTTCCAAAATTCTGAGATTTTGGACAAATTCTGATTGGGATTTTATCTAAAAAAAAACAAATATGTTAAAAGTTTAATATCTTTAATTTCTGATAGAGTCTTCTAAATATTCAATTTCAAATATGGAATGCGTTTTAGGATCGCCTTCACAACTGATTGCATACATTTTTTGCCAACGAAGTTTCTTCAAGGATCTTGATTTGTGGACATAAAAAGTCGAAAACTCGCCTCTGTGTGGTACGATATGAAATTTAATTCATATGTATTCATCGCTCTGTTCAATCGAAGAAAGTTTAAATACATCTATAACGATTTAAATGAAAATTCACAGTTGCATCGTTTAAGACCTGACTTAGCTTAAGCTTAACAGAAGTTGCGCAAAGAGGCGGTTAAATTTTCTAAGCACTTCTTTTTATCACCAAGATTCCCAAGGATATTGGACGCTGTCCATTTGTGTTTCATAATTGTCGGGTTTTCTTTGCAACTTCTTTAATTCTTGATCGGCGTTTGTTCATTTTTTTTTTAGATTAGATCAGATGGACTGGTGCAAAATTGAATATATATATATCCGATCTTGACTTGTGATCCACAGTGTCATGGACTATATACCAATGTATTATTAGAAAAACTAGTATGTGGAAAATAATTTCTTATCACAAAAAACGTATGAAAAGTTCTACTTTTCCCATAACACTGCCCGCATCTTGAGCTGTCTCTTACAGAAGTAAATAATATGAAGTGGCTACTTCTCGTATTTCCCAACTTATATCGTAAGTCGCTTTTTATTATCGAATATAACAATGTTAAGACAAATTCTGGAAATGTCTACTTATGCCTAGTAAGTTTTTTTTTTTTTACTGGTTCAATTTGTTTCACGTATGATACCTGCGGATTATGGTATCACGGACGATATGCAGACTCATAGCCGCATAAAACAGCGTGATAGAAATGACTTCTTGTTTGTAAGAAAAATTGACTTAGTCCATGTTTTTCGTTGAAATTGACTTTTTTTTTTGTTTTTTGAATTTCGCAACAGACAAGATGTATTTTGTTAATATTGCGGACCGCTGGCATTGAAAGTGCAAGAGCTGCAGCCTATCTTGATATGAAATGCTCAAATTTTGCATAAAAATATGTCGTATTTATAAGCTCGTTTAGTTCGAATAGCAAAAAACTTGACCATATAAGGATTGTGTCCATTTCCAGAAATGTAAGCATGTTCCAGAAAATTATATAGGACGACATCGCTTATAATGTTATGAATCACAAGCGTCACAGTTAGGATAAATTGATACAGTACGAAAACGATTGATTATATTTGGGTTGAATGCAACTTTTGAAAGATTATGCGATTTTCAGAATACATTTTGTCAAAAAATGATCATTTCAAAAACCAGCTTTAAGTTATTGTCCAAATTAATTTTATCTTTAAATTGGCACAACTGTCTCTCTCTGTATTGATGCGGAGTTAATTCGCGTGCTCGACTTTTTCAGTTCATCTCAAGTACACTTTTCAATTGTTATAATAGATAAAAATATCGAACAAAGAATTTGTCTCAAATTTTATATTGCACATGGAATTTCGTATGCCGCCGAATCGCGGAGAATATTACAGTGAATCGACTTTATCAAAAACAAAATCTTCTTCGGTCTGCTCGGACATCAACCTCTTCAACCGGTGGTTCTGTCTTTATCCAAAGAAATGTAAGAAATTTCAATTTTGTAAAAATGTCAACTGCTAACTGATATTATTTCATAAGTTCTGACAATATTACAAGAATATTAAATAACTTTGAAGTATAGGCTAATCGCTGAGGCTCTTTGTTGTAAATCGGTTGAAAATTATGACGTCAATATTTAAGTTTTGCTCGTTATTTTGCTAATACAGCAATATACAGGGTTATCCACTTAGTGGTATCAGAACTACCGGTCTGGCAAGGCTGTCAAGTGTCATCTGAAGTGTTATTTATTTAGTGAAAGGTTTGCCATTTATGAATATGAATCGTTTACCAACCGAAGAAGGCGTAAAAATAGTTAAAACGTACTATAAAAGTGGTAGCTCAAAGGTGGGTACTTTTCGTGCATTACGGAGTGATTACGGCCGTCATAATGGACCTACAGTGAAAGGAATTGGCAAGATTATAAAAAAAAATTAAAGAGACTGGAAGCGCTACAGATGTGGTCAGACATGGTCAGGCCTGTGCATCATCGCAATGCACGCTTTACTGAAAATATCGCTTCTGCTAGTGAAAGTGTGGCGGATAATCCTAATTTCAATTCAGAGTGCCATGGCCGTATGATAACCGACTTTTTTGGCCTGCAATTGAAAATTATGAACTGGACGATATGTGGTTTTAACAAGGCGGTACCAAGAGCCACACACCACCACCAGTTTTGGCTTTATTGCATGAGAATTATTCAGAAAGCATAAATTTTTTAATTTCGTTTTGACGCTGTAGACCTTTTTTGTGGGGCTACGTCAAAGACCGTGTTTACGCAAATAATCCCCAAACGTTGGGGAATTTGAAATGTGCGAAAAAGTGTCCGAAAACTATATCAATAGGATCCACTGCTGCAAACAATCCAGAGGCGATCAAATTTAAGCTGTGATATTTTTGCATTAAAGACAACCACAAACACATCAACAGCCACCATTATTTGAACTGAAGAGCATTGGAATATCAATCTCTCTACTTATTCTAAATGTAATGGCACCAACCGTCCGAGTTTTTGTATGCCAGGAGTGCATGAATAATGTCAACAAACCCCATTACAGTTTGAAGTGCTCTAAAGTATTTTCGTGTTAAAAGTGTTGGTCTTGAAGAAACAGAGCTGAAAGTGATTAAGGCGCTTACGTACACATGCCGCAAGCGCCTAGGAGTTAAGGACGGATTCAATGAGGCATTTCTCACTGAGTTATCCAACAAATTCTGCGGCACCTTACGTGCAAAGTTTACGGAGAGATCTGGATGATCAGATTAGAAGTTGTATGTCTACATTGTATTACAATGACATTGTATTTCGTACATAATGGCAAGATCCAAGCATTTTAATAAAATAAAGGCTTTATCGAAACCATAGAAACGTTTTATTTAACTTTACTTTTGAAACCGAAAATTGGAGAACCCGGTATATTGGAAGCTTATGTATTCTTTATTTTAAATTAGTCATAGAGTCAAAATGTCCGTGAAGAAAACGAAAAATGCAATACAATCCCTTCGAGTTCCCCTTTTGTATTTGTTTTTTTTTTATGAATTGTTATCTTATCAAAATTGATAATTAGAATAAAATATCTAATTTTTATACTACATATAGATAGGCAGGATTTATTTAGACGCCCATTTTACGTGATAAAACATATCTTAAAAAAATTGCATAAAATCCTAAACTTGAAACATTGAATTTACATACTACAGTTTTGCAAAATATTAGTTTTTGAATCAACTCTGCGAAATAACTCGACTGCATGCTCTGTGGATTTAAGGTGAATTGTCCTGTGAAACAATGTAAAACCATGTACAAAATTTCAATCTGATATTTTGCCAAAATAATAGACTTGCGAATAGAAAGGCCTCAATAACATTGTTAGGAACAAGTTTCCTTGCATTCTCCGAATGAGTATGAGAGAGTTTCTTGCATCCAGATCCCGAAACGGGATCTAACGTTTAATTCCGATTATGATCATCAGTGTAAAAAGCTTTTACCGGACTTTTCAATTACTCGAATACTTAATGCCGTTCCTCTCAATGAAAAATTTGATGCTTGCTTCAGTGCACGAACCCAATATCAAATACACGGTGATCGAAAGTGCTACCATTATGCCATGGACGGCCATATCTCAGTATAATTTTGTGGATTAATTTTGTTTTAAGAGCTCAATGTTGACTAGATGTGGCCAGCTCTGAATTCCCTAGAAAACTTCTGAGTTACTCGTACATTGGTAAAAACTTTTCCATTCCATGATGGATTGAAATTTATAGCTTGGTTGTGAAGGGTTTTTCAAATAGGACGGACCGATATCGATAGTCTGAGGTCATTATCAAATCTGTTGTTTGTTATTCCATCACTGATGCCATGTATCACTATGTCAAGTTATGCAATTGAGCAGTACGTATAAGTGATAAGACTCTAGTATCAAAGTGAATGTTCATTAGTTGGTTAGCAAAAGTTGTGCGTCCACATTTTTTGCAGACGCAGTGATCCTTCAAAGTCGGCTTTCCAATGATTTTTTTTCTTTTTAGTTATCCCACCAAATTCATTCCATACTACCGAAATTGTATTTAAATTACTATATAAAACCATACAAATCATCAAGTTAAACTGACTCGTAATGTCAAATTTGACTGAATTAAAAGCACGAATAATTGGAATTCAATACCATTTCTTTCTCAACTAGCTACTTACCCAATCCCTTTGGTATAATACCACTTTTAGCACGTGGATTCACAACCCAATAATAATACTTCAATGTGTGCACGGTCTGCAGTACAGTGCTAACACGACGCACATTGCTATAGATCTGTGTATCGCTCAAGAACTCGGTGGCCAGATACGAATACAAGCGAGCCTGGACATTGGCCGGTGTGTAAATCCACAAGGCTGGATTGAACAGGACATGATCCAACAGCTGCCAGGTCAGAAATGAGAAACAAAACAACTGCAAGGCGACACATAAACAGAAACAGGAAGAGACACAATGGAATGGAGAAAGCAAATGTTAATTAATATCTTTAGAATGAATAGGAAAAAGTCTCAAAGAATCTCAATAATACTCAAAAGTAAATAAATATGTGGTTATAAATTTTTTTGGAATCAAATAAAATCATATACAATACAATAAATACAATAAATATTTGGTATTAAACAAACAAAAAATTTATATATTATTCATATATACATACATGTTTCATATGCACAATGCAGGCGATTATTTTATGATTTACATAAACCATTAAACAAAACGTAACTCGTAAAGAATGCACATTCAATTCAATACGATTGAATAAATATATAAACGATCCAAGTTGTAGGGGGAGCAGGAGTTTTCATAATTGGGTGGATATTTGTTTTTAAATTTAATATTTAAATTTTTAACAGAACACAGCATGCACATCAACAAAATTATACACAACATTTGCATTTGTATCGTATTTGTCGGGGTGGTTTTTTTCGTTATAGTTCATTCAATTCATCATTCACAAAATATCAGCATCAACGTCATCAACACAAAATCACAGTTTCAACAAAATAACATCATAATACAATTTTAATTGTTTATTCAGAGTTGATGATGGAGGGGTAGGTAGTTTTAGGTAGATTGTTTGATTTTATGTAAAGAAAAAAACAAAGAATAAACAAAATCATTTAAAACAATATGTCATAACAAACGTGAAGAGACAGAAAGAGAGAGGGGGGGAGAAAGATACGTAAGGAGCAAGAATTTTTATAATATGCAAATTGATACATTATAAAGCCAAAAGTTAAGGATTTATCGTATGCATGTATTCTTAGGTTGCGCTCTTAGTACGAGCGTATGGAGATTAGGTAGATTGTAAGAGCCTGATTTGATTTTTTTTTCAGTTTCTGATTTGTAATGCATGACAATGATTTGAAATTTAATTAAAATGTGTTTGTTTTGTACATTGACATATCAGAATGTTTGTTAGTGTATTAAAACTTATGGGTTTATCGATATTTATATGTGAGTTTAAGGATAAGGCGAGAGGAAGTATGAGTGTGATCGTAGGCAAGCAGGGACTCCTCAAGTAAATATTCAGTGAAATTGTTGTGGCTTTAAAAGGCAGGATTTTGGAACGAGTTAAGAAGACACTTAAACTGCAATGAATTTTTTACATTTTCACATTTCAGATTTTCACATTTTCCTTCATGATCGTATCTGTAACGTAAAATACCAACAATGCCCCCTGAATCTGCAAATTGGGCTCTCTCAAAGTGTTTTTTTTTAAAAGATATTTTTTTTTCAATTCATAAATAGGCTAGCCTTTATATAAGATATATCATTTCTATTATTTACAAGGTAGAATCAGAATACCTTTAAGCTTATTCGGTTTGATCATTTCTTTTCGCTAAGTATGAAAAAAAAAAAAAATTGTTTAAGAAAGGCGAGTTTGATGTTTAAAAGACTGGTTGGTCTTCATCAGTGCCGATTTAGACCAGGTAAATCAACAACTGGCTAGATAGAAAAGAAGACCAGTGAAAAAGAAATCGACACATATCATCATTTTGTCGATTGTGAAGCTACCTTCAACAGTCCGATACGGCATACTTGCCTATGATATACATATTATTGGCACAAAACAGGGAGATATTATTGCAGCCTTCTCAGGCATTGAGAAGCAATTAGCAATCGTTTGAGATGCTGTGTGAACGTTAATAACTGTAGCTTTGAAGAGATGCATGAATTCATCTTGGCTCCGCTGTGTATAAAGCCATTGATGTCACCATGGTGGTTAAGAGAATAATATTGCTTGCGAAGAGATATTCCTGTAGGCTAAGTTAGTTACTTCATGACCAAATTCAAGGAAAATAAAAATCTAGAAGGGAGATCCAGAAACTAGCCGAATTGACGTATAGATAGTGCCAGTAGTTTGAAAAAAAAAAACATTTTGGTGAAAAGTGGCAACCTTATAAAACATATGTTTTAAGTTTCAAGACGCCAAGTTGTTTAGCATTTGTACCTGAACCATTAAAAAAAACCATCTCAGTGAATTTGTAAACGTGAAAAAAGGTAGTCATCATTATGTGGTTCAATGTTTCCATTTGAAAGCCGAGCTAGATTCTGCTCTGAGGAAGTACAATATTGGGCAGCGTAGTTTAAATGAGGTCGTACGAGTTGCCACAACGAACACCGTAGTGGTCGACCAATTGAGGTGTCCACGTCGGACACAGTTAAGAAAGTCCACAAAATGGTATTGGATGATCATCGACTAAAGGTGCATGAGCTATCTGAAATGATAGGTATACGTCGTATATTGACAGAAAATTTGAAGACGAGAAAGCTGTGCGCAAGATGGGTGCCACGCTTGCTTTCAATAGAGCATAAACAGCGTCGTGAAGATGTTAATTTATTGCAGCGTTTAAGGCCGCAGTTGGTTAAAAAAGTGTTGTTTCATCAACACAATACCACAGTTAACATATTCACTATTGCGAGAGCTAAGATTAATGAATTAAAGTTGGAATTGCTTCATCGCACACGTTATTCGCCAGATTTAACTTCTTGTGACTCTTTTCTATTTCCAAACTTGAAAGAATGGCTCGGTGACCAAAGATTTGACCACAATGAAGAGGAGGAGACTGCGGTTGATGGCTATTTTAAGGAGTTTGACAGTTCTTACTATAAACAGGGTATAGAAGCTATTGAATATCACTGGAAAAAGTGTATCGAGCTAAAAGTAAATTATGTTGAAAAATAAAGAATAAGAAAGAATCCCAACTTTTTTTTGTGTATTCTTTATTAGGACATAACTATACCAAGCATTGGTTTCAATTGCTTTGCTGTTTGGGAAAGAACACTGATTACGACACAAGCAGATGTATCAGGAAATTTATGAGTCCACATGAAGCGTGAGCTGCCGGGTTCATTAACGTGGTCAAGCTGCTTATCAGAATACAGAGGTATTGTTGACTGGGTCATGTTGTGCGTATGGACTTAAACACACCAGCGCGAAAAGTTTCCTATAACGAAATCGATGGGCGGCGTGGAGGACGGAAAAAACAGGCTTTGGAAATACAACCAAAACTTGGTGTGACGAATTGGAGATGAAACACAAAAGACCGAAGCGCTTGGGGTTATTTTCTTTATGTGACGCATAAGTATGTTTATTCCAGTCGCCACCTATGTAAGTATATATTAATTCATGCACTGCATATGAGGTCGGTCCAATTTTGGTCACATCCTTAGGTAGTAAGTCCTTTTTCAGTGAGTGTAAAAATATACGCATGTAAGCTCATTGAATGTATCAAGGCATTTTGTTATAGTAAAGCACTGAATTGGTGGACCGCAGAGAAAACGAATTGCTAAACATCAGCAACTATTGATATATTGACTACAATCCTTATTGCGAGAAAAGTCTTTGTATTGACATTCATTCATTAAAATCTAAAAGTTAAATAACGCTATTTAAAATATTAAAGGATTTCAATCACACCTTTAAACTTATGGATGTTTTGCCAGGTGTATGAAAAATTGGAATGCCAATACAATATTTTTCTATAGCAAGTATTCGTGGAAAATTTATGTTCTTATAAAATTAAATTTACAAAAAATTCTTCTTAAAATTCTTTTAAAGAAGTATCGAAACTGTAATCTTGATTAAAAAATAATCTATAATAATTTCAAATAATTCAAATAAATATTCCTTGAAATTATACGATTAAACCTAACAAATATTGCCCCGTTGTTTGTTGTTTTCCATTTTTCCAGAAACTATGAATGTTTCAAATTTTTTATTAACGAGTTTGTTAGAAACTGTGATGTTAGAGGAGGTGGCTGTAATGGAAAAACGCAATCGAAACATTATGAAAATTGTGGTTGGGGCATACGATAATTCAGTTAAACAACTGGGAGAATATCTTTCTCAGTTCTTTTGCAAGAAATACTGAGATTTTTCTTTCAATTGACTGTACTAATGGACTGTCCATATCTGGCTATTTATACGTGTTAACAGCCGTTTGACGGATAAGTGCTCTTACAGCATGAAGAGAGCTGAGGAGACTCATTTAAAGGTGCCCAAAACATATCCTGCGCGGTATATCTGTTTGTTTCTACAGCTTAATTCGTTCTACCACTCCTAAAACGATCTAGAAAGCATTTGCAATTTGCACTAATGTCAAATAATTCGAATTAATGGGCCCAGAAAGTTTCTTAAAATGCAGAGAAAATACGATATTTGCTTGTGGAGCAGAGGGTGTACCTACGTCTGATTGCATTATCGCATACAACAATATGCCATACAGGAAATTATATCTGCAAAAATATTATAAAAAGAGATGTAGTAACTATGTAAATTCCAATTGCATTGTTCTAGGATAGAAAACTGCTACCCTAAATGTCGAATGGGAAACTAAAAGTCAGCTAAATTTCAGCGATCATCAGATTTGGAAGGGTAGAGTAAGTAAAAACAGTTCCGAAAAAAAAACCGGTGAAGATGTTCATCAAATCGTTCCGACCTTAAATGTCCAATTTTGATCAAAATTTGCATAAGAGTTACACATCTCGATGGTAACAGGGGATGCTTAATTAGCTTAGACTATTTTAATAGTTTTATATTACGTAAGGGTGACTTTCCCAATGTTGACTTCTGTCCTTTCGTTACAGACTTTATGATATCGAACAAAAAATAAAAAAAAAATAAAACAAACATAAATGGGGGAGCGTTATGTTGCACGATTTTGAGCCTGATGACAGCCCAGAAAGATAAGATAATGATGATGATAAGCAAAATTATGATATATCGATTTATTCGGAATACCGGTTCCAATCAAAATTGTAAATACATTCTTTTAGATGTGTTTAGACATTAGTTGTCATGTTATTTACCACTTATCATGTGCAGAAAAAAAAAAAAAAAAAAAAAAAAAAATATATATATATATATATATATATATATATATATACAGGGAGGGCCATAAGGGAGTTGGCGGTTTAAATATTCAATTAAAAAAAACTACGAAACATAAAAAAAATATATTTGTATTTTTAAAAAGTAGAAGCATGGGAATTTTTAAGACTTAAAAATAATGTTGTCCAAATGGCTTCCCTCGGCTGCTTGACACTCTTGGAACCGAAGTCGCAAATTTTGGAAAACTCGTTGAAAAGTTGTTCTCGGTATTTTGTCACTTTCCTGAATAATGTTCCTCTCCAACTGCTCTAAATTGGTCGGATTATTCTCGTAGACTACCGATTTGAGGTAGCCCCATAGAAAATAATCGCACGGAGAGAGATCGGGGCTACGTGTGGGCCATTATCCCCCCTTTTCGAAATGAGTTTTCCAGGAAAAACATTTTTCAGCAGCTCTATGGATACCCTAGCCGTATGACATGTGGCCCCATCCTGTTGTAACCACATTCTCGAGGTATTGCCTTGAAGTTCTTGCAAAGCTGGCACCAAAAAGTCTGCTGGCATGTTGCAATAATTGTCCGCTCTAACCGTCATCGCATGCCCTCTTTCGTCCTCAAAAAAGTATGGTCCAATAATACCGGTTGACGTTATCCCAGCCCACACGACAAGCTTAGGGCTGTGAAGTGGACGTTCATGCAAGCGTCGGGGATTAGTCTCGGACCGGAACCGGCCATTAAGGTGAAAATTGGCCTCATCACTAAAAATCACGTCGTTGAAATTGTTGAACCGCTCTAGCATCAAATTGACAAAGTTAAGTCGGTTATTGGCATCATCGGGTTTTAATTCTTGGACTATCTGAATCTTATAAGCCTTCAAATGCAAATCACGTTTCAAAATTCGTCGTAAAGTTGTTCTTTTGACATCCAAAGACTGACTTCTCTTACGTGTTGACTGTTGCGGATTTCGCTGAACTGAAACACGAACACGCTCCACAATGTCGGCTGATCTTGCAGAAACTGAGCGACCACGAACCGTAATTGGTACTGTTGAGCCGGTTGTTTCGAACATTCTGATCCATTTTCGTATCACATTGGCGCTTGGAACTTCACTTAAATCGTGTAAACCGTGTTCATGCCGATACAAACTTCGTGCAGTAATCACTGATTTATTGTTTTCGTAATACGCTCGGACACAAAATGCACGCTGCACTCCCGTGTACGGCTCCATGGCGACTAAATTTCCAGGAAGCGGCGCAGCGAACAACATATTCCCCCGCCACCCCGCGCCACGCGTTACCGAAAAATTGAAGAATTAAATCGCCAACACTCATATGGCCCACCCTGTATATATATCTTTTATAAAAAAAATAATTCTTTAAACAAAATGAGTGGAAAGGACATCTACAGTCTTCTTTGGATTCGATATGAAATGGAATATAACGTAACCTTTGCTAGGTCTTGCATTTCGGCAATAAAAATCGGTGAGCATGTAGTATTTTAATAAAGGCGGAGTTTTTTTAATTTCTATATAATAAATTTGAAACTTGAATCGTTCGTATATTTTCGACTTAGCAATAAGTGATTCAAAATTCCAAAAAATAAATAAGATCCAGTTTGTAGAGCAATATATGAAATCTTCTTATATTATGCTTTCCAATTTATACACTCTCTTAAAGGAAGTTCCTTACTGTTCCTTGTTTTAATGAATTATTAGATAGTAGAGTGACTCAATTTGTATGAAAGTTAAAGTTGAAAAAAGTTAAAAATCTGCCCCTACGGAAACGAAGGCTTTCCCTTAGTAATATGTTTTATTTTCTACTTGAGTCATAACGAGTGGCATGATATACTTCATACAATGCTGTACTTTATACTAACACTCCAAATACACCACATTATAAAAACTGAGAAAAATTTACAATATAAATTCTGCAGGGATAATATTATATTATTGTTTAAATTACAGTTTTTGAGGCAAATAATTTAATTTTTCATTGATAATTCTTAATTTGAAAATGAATTTTGGTTTTTTCCTGAACAAGAAAGTAGTTGAAATAAGTTTCTTTTTTTTCGCCAAAATAGAGAGAGAAAAGAAATGAACAAAAAAGGAAGTAGTTACTAGCATTGTGAGCGTTACTTAAATCTTGACAACCTACATTTGTCGCATTACACATTAACCATAAGCGTATGACGAATTTATAATGCACACGCAAATATAACTTATTCGCCACTGAATAATAACATCACAGCACAGCTCAGCACATTTATTATTGTCAATGGATAAATTTATTTATTTATTATTCATTGATTTTCGTTAATATGACCCTTACAATGATTATATATATACATAGTGTCCTTGTAATGTATTCAAATGTCAACAATGACTACTATGAAAGCAAAAAGTAGAATGCCACGATGCATTGGACTGAATACCAAAGTCCAGAACTCACTTTACATTTTTTTTTTTTTTTTTTGGTTTGTTCTTTAACTGATACACGGAATTAAAATGTCACGTATAATAATTGACAGCAGATTTAAGAGGGCATTTCAACTCAATACTAAATACCAGCAAATTAATAACAAAGAACAAAAAATGGAAATACGTATATATCGTATATCGAAATACCTTTTACGAAATAGGGAAGTATAAATAAAGGGGGTACTTTTTCGCATGGAAGGAACTGGGATTTTCATAAATAATTCACTTTAAAAGGCTTACTGTATTGTACACAAATAGCGACTTCTACATATACATAATTATACACACCAATATACTTTTACTATATACTTCTTTTATACGTATTATCTATTTTGCTTTTGAGAGAATATATATTTTAAAATATCGGTACTGTATTTTGTTACAACATTTACTCTACCAAGATAAAATAAAATTCAAAGAAATACTAAAAATTTCGCAATTAAAAATCCACTAAAATTTACGTTTCTATTTATACTGGCTCAACAAGAGTTTACTTTACTTTAACTACAATTTCGAAATGGAAATTTCAAACGGAAAAGAGAAACGTTTAGAATAAATTGTTGTTGCTGTTTAATTTTTATAGATTTTCACCTGGTAGAACTGTTAGTATTTTGTGGTTTATTCGATTATTAGAAGTTTTTATAGTTTTCAAGACAGAGCGGAGATTGAAAGAGACAGACAGACAGTTAGAAAGACAGATGATTTAAAGATGGACGATAAGTGTTGATTTGAAATCAAATTTGTTGTTGAGATTTCAAAAGAAAATTTCAGGGTTGGTTTGGTATTTGTGGTTGTTGTTGTTATTTGATACCGGTGTTATGGAGTAAAAACATTAGAATGAGCGTTTTGAGAGGTTGTATGAGTAATATTAAAACCAAAATTTTCGTTTTGTTTGGAAACAAAAGGAAAAAAAAAGATTTTGAAGAGATATTATGGTGTTGTTGTGTATATTTATGAAAAAGATTTTAGTAATTTCATAAAGAAGAGAAGAGATATAAAAGAATAATAATTAGTTTATAACGACGTCATAAGATTATATTATTTTATTGAGACTTAGCCAACATGAAACGCAACTAAGAACTATTATCTCATCAAACTGGCAAATGAAACTAAATGCAGGCACATGTCATGATGATGTAAAGCGAATTTCAAATGTATAATTAAAACGAATGGAACTGATATCATGCTAAACATTAAAGTGAAAATCAAAATGTGGAATTAGTGTTTGACGGTGATAATTGTTGGTGTTGATTTTGTAGATCCTATTCTAAACTCAAACACATTTGAAAGTAAAAGGAATGCGGCATAGCCCTAAACGGATGCCACTTTCATATTAGGTGTTATTAATACTTAAGTAACCTAGATGTGTGATTGCTAAGGTAACTGTAAAAAAAACTTATGGGTATCTAAGTAAGATATAACATTTGATTAGTTGTAGAAAAATTCTTAAAGTTTTCCTGATTTGTTAATCAATTTTTCTGATATCTAAGCAAGATATAAAATTTGCTTATTTTTAGACAAATTCTTAAAGTTTTGTCTGATTTATTAATGATGAGTTCAACGCTTTCAAATTAAACCCCGGAAACCTTTTTTTTTTCTTAAACAGAATTCAATTTGTTCTTGGTTTTGAGAGAAAAATTGCTGGTCATTGAACTTGGGCAAGATCCCTATCATATTGTGCCAGAAAGGTGTAATATATATCAATATAAAAAAATGTGTATATAAATTTTATAAAACTATCTCAACGATAGTGATCGCTAGCGACGATAGTACTAAATGCATTTACATGAAACAGTGTCGTGCAATCAATTTAGTAAATTGAGGACCATGGAAGATTTATTATAATTCATAGAAATGTTTATAAATATACACATATGCAAAATGGTGAATTTTTATAACTTTTTGTACAAAATTCCAGTGAATCTAAAAACAAAAAAAAGTTTGTATTCCAATTAGACAGTTGAATATTAATTTCATCATCACTTTACAGTTTAATATTTTTCTCATCGTAATGAAATCGATGACTTTCTTTGGACAACGAGCAACTTGATTCCATATGTCAGTTTGAGAAAATTTTTCTAAGCTTGTCGATTTGCGACTATGCGAAGTGTTCACTGGAGGTGAGCGCCATTCAAAGAAAGATTTGGTGCTTTCATCCGCTGTCGAATCATGGGTACGCACAATAGCAGCGTGTACTAACTATTGGCACTGCCAGTTAATGGACACACAGCTGTATACCTTAGTACAGTTTATTCCAAATTTAATATTAACTTCCAAATATGAAAAAATTAGTTCTTTTTGAGAATTTTACAGTGAAAGATGTCAAAGACACAATATTAAAATCTGTCCAAACTACAATGTCAATTTTTGGAAGACGTACTTTGGAAGTACTTTATTGATCCGTTTGTGTAATCAATATCGATTTTGTGGAATTTTGGAAAAAGTGTTCCAAATATAAATAATTATTTCAAATTTTTAGTAATAATTCAAAGACAGGAAAATTTAGATGAATTCGGATGATGCTTCTATATCATTTCAGAGGACAAATATTGCCTTTTTTGAGAAGGTAACATTAAAAAAAAAAAAAAAATTCTAACGGATGCTTATGTCATTTCTGTTTATTAACATGACATATTCAAATAAATTTATGCATTTACTATAAATATAAACTGTATGTTAATGACAAGAAACAAATTACCTACAAAGCTATATACCGCATGATGAAATAATGACATACATATGTATTCTTTTTCTTTGAAACGCATACGTCATGTGTGCTAGTATTAAATATTTAATATCAATGATGAATATAATAATTAATATTGCGTATACGCTGCAATGTTATATAAATCTTTAGTTTCTATGCTGCAAATGCTGTCAAAGACACATAGAAACCTCTTAACTCGCACGCCTACCCAACTGTCCAATACGAAGTGTCAATACTTTGGTAGATTTCGCTACAAAAAAAGTATTAAATGTATATGTTGTCAACTATAGAGGTAATGACCGCATTACAATTAAGGCTATCAAACAAAATTGGCAAGTATTATGCTACGAAATCGACGTCTTTGGAGCAGCCTTAGCATCCACGTTGGTTAAGTCTTATGCGAGCTCTAACAACAAGCAATTTGTACGCCTATCATCCTTTTGGTAGTGTAATTTTTAAGAGCATACATTTCACTAAGTGAAATGTATACTTTTCTGAAATACTGTAAGCTCATATGTGGAACCATCCCATCGAGTGAATCAATTTATTGACGACTTCACTTATATTATTCGAAAACAATTGTAATGAAACCTTTTTAGTTACCATTTATAGTATCTATGATGGTTGATTGAATCAATTAACTGACAATTTCACTAATATTATTCGAAAGCAATTGTAATGAAAGCTTTTCAAATAGCATTCCTTGAATCAATGATAATAGTTTTGAATACAATACAATAATCTGTTGTAATGAAATCATATCAATCGTTCAATTAAAAATAATCTTTGCTATTACTACGTCTTTTCTGCCCCATTAATTTTGAGTTGAAGAACTTGATTTAACTTTTATTTTCACATTTCAGTATTCTCTCCGGTGTAATCAAGTGGCTTAATTGGAATTAATTGGAAAATGCAGTTGATGTTCATCACAACTAGTTCGAATAATATCAGTTGCAATTTTTTCAGTACCTTTGAATGTCAATTAAAATTTTTGCATTAGCTTTAACTTCAACTATCTTAACTACGTTAAAAAAAAATTATTATAAATACGTGAATTAACTCAGATCACTGCTTAATTGTTAAGACATTTATTGAAAGACTAACACTGGTTTTTTCTTTTCGGCTAAACTTGTGATTTGAATTCTACAATTCTGCAAATTGTTACGCAGGATATAAGCAAGAAATATGATCAGATTTTTTCCTCGCACAAAAGTTAGAACTCATTTCTGTCCGACTCCTCTGCTCTGTATAACCCTCTTCATCGGAATTCTTTTACATCGTTTCAGATACAGTTTGTCCCAACGAATGTTTCAACATCTATTGCAGCGAATCGTTGCGGAAAATGAAATTACAACATTAAATTATGTCTGCTGATATGATACACTGAAAATTTACAGATGTGAACTATGGGGGCGTATACACGATTTTAAATGAGCTTTATCACTCATACGCTATGAGGGCGTTTCACAATGAAATGACAAATATATATATGTAAGTATGTACGAGGGTAAATAGTGCTACTATTTTCAATGTTTAAAACTCAGTTGGAAATATCACAAAACAATTACTCGTTTAAAGGGATAGCGCAAGCCCATGTTTAACTGTGTTCATTTCGTTGTTGTTGTTAGGGGGTTTTGTGTGTCGAAAAGAATACAGAAACAAAAGAAACGAAAGCACAAAAAGGAAACAAAGAACATCGTAAGAAAATACAGTAAGTGTTTTAAATTTAATTGTTGTAGAAAGAAAAACGTATGGATGAAATTGGAGAAAACATTGTCATGCATTATTTGGTATATTTTGGAAATTGTAATCTCATTATTCATCAAAACACTACGCACATGTATGAGACATGCTCAAAATTTGGGTAATCTTGTAATTTATCAATTGAAAATTTAGAAATTTATCAAAATGTCTCTATAATTAATAGTTAGAAAAGCCAATTAACGTAATAACGGGGATTCAAGGATAGAATGAAGAAACCGCATAGCTTACCTGCTTAAGCAATAGATCACTGTTGGCCGATAGACATGTAACCAGATATTTGGTTAGATTGAGGAAGGAGCCCAACACCTCCAGCGTTAGATGTTCGCGCGATGAACGCTGCAGCATAAACGATATGACTAAGAAACCACGATTTTGTATCATGTGCTGCTGTACGGTCTGAGAGGTTTCAACCAATTCACAAATGAAACCTAAAAGTTTTGAACTGTAAAAGAGAACGGATGAGATGAGGAAAAAAATGTTAGTATACTCGTATTATGACAAACTATGTTGACCAAATTGAAAATTAACAGAAAGATTACAAAAATATTGTAGGGTGTATAAAACCGCATTGTTTTTTTTTTTTCTTTTTTTTTGTGTTATTCGTAAAACGTGGATGAAATCTTTTTGACGAGGTTTTATTTCCATAACACGAAATAAAATAACTTTCTTCAAACTTTGAAAGTTGCGTTGAATGGCGAATTTTTGCTGGTGTGCCTAATTAAAACTTTTCAAACACCAAAGAATTTTACTTTATTTTGTAATATTTATGTAATGATGGCTTCGTTATATTTTTGCCCGGTCTTAAAGCAACCAAGCGATTGAAAGACAATGTTTACATTAATTTTTAACTGTTTAAGTTTTTACATCGCTATATCTTGCCGTCGGATCGTTGCTTAAAGTTATTTTTTTAAAAGTAGCAAATGTAAGTAAAGGGTGTCCCAACAAGAACGCAAGATTAAAATTTTAAATAAAACATAGATATTGTTTCTCTGGCTGTATGACATGCGGCGCCGTCTTGTTAAAACCACATGCCCTCCACATTTATTTCTTCAATTCTAGGCACGAAAAAACTGATTATCACGATAACGAACACCATTAACTGCTTGCGCTTGACATGCCTCATTTTCATCAAAAAAGGACCAATGATTCCTCCAGCCCAAAATCCACACCACACAGTGGCACGTTGAGGATGCATTTGCTTCTCGTGAATCACTCGAGGATTTTCCTCACCCCAAATTCTGCCTATTGAGGAAGCAATCAAGATGGAAATGGCCCTCGTCACTGAAGATGATTTTATCGCAAAATCAGCATTTTCATGTTGTCTCTCCAATACCCAATTAACGAACTTCCTTCGCTGTCCACGGTCAGCTGGCTTCAGTTCCTGAGTTAATTGAACTTTGTATGCATGAAGATGCAAATCTTTCGTCAAAATTCGCTGCATAGTGGATTAGGAGACACCAATTTGCTGATTTCGGTGTCGAATTGAGGTGGATGGAGTGTGAGCGACATCATCACGTACAGCTGCGACATTTTTGGTCGATCGACCTGGTCGAAGGCGCGTTGTTCTCTTTACATCACTAACAGACCCAGTTTTGGCAAATTTATCCATTAATCTCTTTACTGTTGACTTTTTGGAGCATTATTGTAACCCCAAATTGATCGCAATTTGCGAACTGTAGCCGCAAAACTTTCACCAGTTTGGTAAAACAATTTCACAATGAGAATGCGTTGTTCATTCATGTAGCGCTTAATTTTTACTAACCTCGTACCTTCTACTAGCCAACAATAACAATTGTTCAAATGCCAAACGATGACACTTCGAATGGCGCTAAATTTAAATCTTGCGTTCTTGTTGGGACACTCTTTATATCTAAATAGTCTATTTCTATAATATACTGAGTCATACTCGCATTTTCGAAGTTCATTCACATATTTTTCCTCAAAAATCGAGATAAAAACTGGTATATATTCTATTCTATATTTTTTGGAATTTGCACATTTTTAAAATTCTGATTTTAATAATCTATGTTTTTTAAAATACTTTGAACTATTCTCATGTATTTACATTATTTTCGAATTACTTGCGAATTGTGTGACTTGTCATTTCTTGTAGGTCACTGTGGGCCGGTTAGGAGCTTATAAAAAACTATCGGATCAAAATGTCTACAATATTATTCCATTTTTTAACCGAGATGAATTTTTCGACAGTCTGTAAAAAATGAAACTATCACACGTATTGCAAAACACTATTAACAAGTCTATTAATAAAACCACTTTGCAATATTGACGCCAGCATTTGGGTACCTAAAGCGTAATTGAGGCAAATCGTATACAGAAATGTAACTGCCTGACGGATTTCGTTCGGAATATATCCGCATCTTTTGGTGAGTGAAAAGAAATTAGCTGAACATAAAATGTACTTTTATATTCATGTTGTCCCTGGCTTTTCATTACTAACCAAATTCTGTTGCTCCAACGAATGGATTTTATTTTTAGGCTCACTTGCTATTACTAGAGCGACACAAAATCTACATTAAAAATTCATGAAGAATTTGTTTATATCTGGTTTTACGTTTCTCTGACAATTTGATGGATGGTAGAGACATAATGCGTTTCGCAGACTTCCAAATTGCACTTTGTGGCAGGGATGATTAAGATTTATTAATAGTTAGTCTATTTCTTCGAAATAGATGAAAGTAATAGTGAAAATATTTTTTTGTGTATTTCGAGCGCCTAGACATGAAATTGGTGTTATGAAATATTTAACGAATAAATGTTATTCTATTTGTATGCCCACCACCGTAGGATGGGAGTGGAATAACAGCCTGTTTCCACAAAAGGTTCAACGCGACATATGAACGGATAGTCTATGAGCGAAAGCCTAGATATCTAGGTGTTAATAAAAACTCATAAAAGTTTTGTGAACTTTCAAAGTTTTCAAAAAACATTATATTTTCTATTACGTATTTTTTAAACTTTTCTTCACATTGATTCACATAAAAATAATAATTTTATAGTGACCCTACAATTCAATAACAATAAAGGCTCTTTAATACGAAAATCAGTTCGAATTACAAAACCGAACAAAAATAGTTGTTCGTTTGCTTTTCAAATTGATTGAGTGATTCTTTTTTTACAAACAGACTGTAAATTTTTTGTTCCATTTGTAACAACTAGAAATTTTCATCCAAAATGAAATAAAATACGAGTAATCTTGAGCATTAAAAATCAATTTAAGTAAGTCCTTTCGTTCATGTTAGTAAGAGCATTATGTTATAGTATTTTACAGACACAGGGTGGCGCACCATTTGCACTGCAACAAGAAATCAAATAACTTTTTTTAATCAATGTGTTCTATTTATTTTTTTTTTATTGTATATTCAATTGCATTCAATTTTATTTTGTATAACTAAGCGGTTTTGAAGATGATAGATCGTAAGTGACCTTCATGCTCTTTAGAGCATATCCGGCACCTGATCAGATCATTGCGGCCTGAAGAATCGATGTCGCGATTGTTGTTTTAATGGACTGCTTGAGCTTAGTCAAATTTCTTGGTTTTGTTTTATACAATTGTTGCTTAGCATAACTTAATACAAAAAGTCTGGTACAGTCAGGTCAGGTGACCTTGGGGGCCAGTGAAATGTGGAATTTCTGAATATTAATTTGTTTGATAATTTTCATTGGAGCTCCGCCATAACCAGTCTGGTTATATGCACGGCTGGAACCATATGCTGTTGAAACGGATACGTCTTAGGTGCAGTTCTGGGTAAAACACTACTTTTATGTATGTAGCACAATTCGTGTGCCACCCTGTACTAGAAAGAATAATGCTTAATGCTTTAGGCATTTGTGCGCTTATTGAGGCATAGCAAAAAATCCTAAGGAAAAACGACAAAGTGGTTATATTACAAACGAGAAGAAATTGTCTTCTTCTTGCCCACATATGTGGCGATTAAACAGTGTGTCTTTCTTCACACAACAGGCAGCTGATGTTATAAGCAGTCAAAATTGGTACGAGAAATCTTATCCATTCAAGGACTATATTTACTTCTAGAAAAACTATTATTTTTGATGTTTTTTTTTTTTTTGTTTAACAAATTAACGATTTATCAATGAATCGAAAGCAATATAAAATTATAATTGAGGATTGAGAAATGTCAAAATTCTTACATTTTTCGAAGGATCTGATTAATTGGAGTCACGGTTATTGGAAACGTGATTTGAAATGGCTAGTTTGCCATTGCTCTAGCACTTATAGAATGAAGTGGAAGATCGCGATTACGAAAGCAATTATTACGCAAGCATTATTTTGCTACAGGAAAGAGACATAAGAGTGCACATGAAATCAATAAATTAATTTTATTGCAAATCGGCACGTTATGGCCGTTAATTCTTCAGATCGGAGAAACTGAATTGCTCTTCAGAAATTTTGTGTAAGCGTAAGTGTTGCTTACTTGTTACTTGAATAAAATGGCCAGTCTGGCTACAGCAATACAAAAGGACGACAAACATTAAAGCTTTAAACTTCATTTGCATTATTTTTTGCAAATTTGCTGTTACAATTCTGCCGCAGTTAATTAAAAACCAAACATATGACTCAAATCGGATTTATAATATTATCGATATGTATTGTGTACAATATTATGTTCGATTTCTACGATGTATTACCGATGTTACTTCCCCAATACAAGAAAAGTGGGCTTTTTGCCCGCTCGCTCGGTGCCTGCTCGAGGACCACTTGTGTGAAAAGTTCAGTAATACGGGAAAAATTGCGCAGTTATTTGAAAACTTCTGTGTGTTTACCATTTCTTGGAAAATACTAAAAAGTACGAATTTTCGGTAAAAACTTAATGTTAAAGACAAAGTTAATATAATTTTTGGGGAAAATAGGCGGTTTCGACAAGCCTACCGATATGGCGAGGGGTCGGTACTGTGGATGACCTATGGCTCGAAGGCATCGAACAGATGCATATGGGACAGATTCCTCCAGTAGGAAAAAACACTTGCGCATAGAAGGACTAAACTATTTGTAAGGGACCAAACTAAGATTAATGACAATCTATCTAATCCAATCTATACTAGTATTTTATGTAAGAGAACGTTTTTAATATGCCTGCATTTGTGTTTGTTTGCTTTGTGTTCTGTGATTCGAAGGCGTCACAATTGGAACAAATTGGTCCTATAAAGAAAAAACGTGAACGTACAAGGAATGAATCCAACTCAAGAAAAATGGAAAATTTTCAATACTTTTTGGATAGTTTTTTCATTTACTCGCTAATTGGTCACTGAACACATGCTGGAAAGAATCATAACAAATCTTCAAGTGTTTTATAGGATTACCCTAATTGTAAGTTTGGTAATAAACAATTCTAAAAAATACCCATTTTTACTGGAACAGCCAGCCATATCGGTATATTCTATATGAAATTAGAGCCTGTTTGACACTACCATTTATTTGGCGATGAGTCAGTACATCGTCCTCTACACTATGGACATTATTTATCTTAATATCTCAAATACAAAAAGTGAATTTAAAATTGTGGAGATGAAAAATTCTGAAAAATGCCCATTTTGATTGGAACAACTAGACATATCGATATATTATGCACGAGAACAGAGCATGTATGACACGATCACTTATCTATTCTATGAGCAGCAGTGATCACACGTGAGCAAATGCGGACGACTAGAAAAAAAGGATTAGAAGCACTTGTGGAAAAATTGTAATTTTCTGCATTTTTCGAATATTTTACCACCTTTTCATTAATTTAGAGAAGTATATGGTGACAGGCAAAAGAAACAGGAACAATTCAAGTCATACATTTATTACTATAAAATAAAAAGTTTCACTTGAAACCCCGATAAAGTCGATTTGTACGAGTAGATGACATGTAGAACGGACCAGTAGAACGTTTGTCGCCTGTTCCCCATTTTTTTTTATAATTTTTTCCTGGTTATTCTTTATTTAGACTTCATTTTGAGCTAACTATAATCATACTATATGTTAGACGTAAAAATATATATTCCAGAAGTGAAACTGGAATCCAAAGGATCACATAGATTTTCCAGAATACTGTCGCACTTTCTAAGTTTCTATTTTGGCCAAACAAAATTTGATTTTTGAACACAAGAATATTTCAAAATATTACTTATAATGTATGTTGTTCATTTTGTTATGATTGCATCGATATACATACATATGGGCCGAAAAATCATGATGCCCCCGAAATTATTAGAATAAATATAGGGTGGCGCATAAGTAACGCTAAGATTTGATCAGTATATACATTTTTTGTTAAAGTCTTTTTTCGTCTCTTCACATAATTAGCTAAATAATAAATAATACTTGTAAAATTTATGCTGGAGGGCGTTTTGTGCAACGAGGGGCTGTTTGTGATCTTCCGCGTTCTGGAAGACCTCATGCAGTTCGAAATGAAGTGATCATTGCTCGAGTGCAAGCAAGTATTGAGGAAACCCCCAAAACTTCCACCAGGCAAGGTTCACAGCAATTAGAGATGCCTAGGCGGTTTTTGCAAAGAATTTTACATGTGTTACATCTTTTCCCATATAAGATGCAATTGGTTCACGAGTCAAAACCAAATGATGCACAAGAACGCATTCAGTATAGTCGTTGTTAACGTTACTTATGCGCCACCCTTTATAAGTATAAGGAAGTATTACAAAAAAAAAAAAAAAAAAAAAAAAAAAAAAAAAAAAAAAAACTGTATCTGTGGGGAATCATTACAATATCATCTTCTTGTCAGAATATCATATTCATTCATATTCCTCATATATGCTTCACAAAAATATTTCCGCATTTCTATCCAATATTTGTCATATTTTCCATTTTGTTGCCGACAGTTAGGTGTTAATAACGATTCTGATTAATGCCTTCATTGACGTATAATTTATGTGAAATCGATAAAAGTCACTAATACGTCTCCAAACGTAAAGAATCCTAAACGTGTAGTATTTGCCAACTATCTTTTAAAGAAGTTTTGCTCTCTTAGGGATATCAGGAAACAAATGTTTATCCTTTAGAAAACACGACGTTCACATACACAAAATAATAACGAAACTTTCATAATCACAAAGTATCATAACTTATGATGATGATTCTTCTTCTTCTACTTTCTTAACCAACCTAACAACTTCATAATCATCTTCATCACCATCATATTTTGCAAACTTTCAAACAAAACTTATATATTTCAAGCGGTAAAAGAAAAGAAGGTGGAGGCAAACCCGAACGAAAAAAAACACAAAACAGCAGTTAAAAACAAAAAAAAAAACAAGAAAAGATAACAGATATATATATATATATATATATATATACATATATAATATATACAGGGAGAAACTTACCATAATGTCGGGTCACGTTTTATATCGCTAATACCCTCATGAGCCATATCCAATTGTGAGAAGAGTGGAAACAAAACTTGTATGCCCCCGATCGAATTCAATGTACAGTGTATGGAGTGTGTAACAACAGCCTTAACATCCTGCAATGGTAAAATATGTGAGCGCGTGGCAACGAATAGTTAAGTTAAGATTTGTTTAAGATTTTATTTAAATTTCTTCGCAGTTTTGTATGTCGATTTCGTTTCTTTTTCATTTTTTTTTTTTTGCATTCTTTCTCTTTTCAGGCTCAAAAGAAAAACAGCCTGCCTTAAGTAGGTCCTTAGAGATTTCATCAAATATATAAAGAAGTTAATGTAAATGTTTTCAGAAAATCCACAAAAGTTAAACTGAGGCCGAACACACGACTACGCTAAACTTCACGTCAGTGCATGGAAATATTTAGGCGAAGAAGCCAGAGCGTCGAAAAGAAAATCACTTGTACTCCCGGGAGTTAAGCAGGAATGCTTAACCTCAGCGCCACTGCTCCGTTTAGTAGTTTTGGTACTTCTGCGTTTTGGCATGAAATATTTAAAACATTTACGTTGTAATCAGAGCATTGGAATTTGCGAGTGTGGCTTTAGATTTGAGCAAAAAAAAAAAAAAAAGAATGCAGCGGCACAGAGGTACTTAAGTCGAAAACTTTTTAAAATGCATAAATTTAGCAGAAATTTAAGGTAATGCTGAAAACAAATTTGAAGGCATTTAGTGATTTCTGATGTACCTTAGGTAACGTATATTCGAAAACTAAATGAAAACATTTACTTAAAGCCATTTGCATATTTCTAACATTAGGTCATATCCTTTTGGTATTCATTTCTGATCTCTGCTACAAAATCAACATATAAAATATTTACATATTAGATCCTATTGAATTTTGTTAGATAATACTTACTTGTAACATAAGTGCATGTGGTGTATGTACAAAATATGATACATTTCCCTTGGGTGCTGATTGCAAACATAGTTGACCATCGGTTGCCACTGGATTATACATGAATACAATGGCATTCGATAGCTTGCCATCATACAGTACCTGTACAAAAAAAAAAAAAAAAACAAATAAAAAAAAAACAAAATAAAATAATAAAATGTAAGAAAAAAAATTCAAATAGCATTAGTTTTGCGGTATAGTAAAGTATATGTAAGTTGATAGGAAATATTTTTTTAGAATTAACCAACAAACCACAGTAAATTACCAGGAATTTAAATTTTTTTCTATATGTATATTACAAATTGTTCAGGAAAATTACAAAAGCATCGTCGAGGCGCATTGATAAAGTGTTAATATTCTTTAAACATCAAAGTAGCAGGAAAAAGCTGCCGAAACTCTTTAAACTAAGTACTAATAATATGCACATTACAGTGGATGTAGCCGAAAATAGGCAACTGAAAATAAACACTGATTTCTTTCCCTTTAGATGTCTGCTTTCATGAGCCTGATCATTCTAAACACATTTCTTCCCCACTAGTCTCCACTTAACTTGGCCTTCGGGAAAATTTCAAATATAATAGAAATGCGATAGTACTTTGGGTGTGCATGAAAATCATTATTAAAATTTTTGTGTGTTTTAAAAATATTTTCATGCAATTTCAAATATCTTTCATTTTCTTCACGCTATATTCGATTTGAGGTTACTGAAATTTTTTTCACTTTCAGCTCTATTAAATTTGGTATATAATTATCAATTTAAGCAGTAGGATTCGTGCTTTGGCATCAGCTCTGGCCCTTTTTTGGTTCACTTAATCATTAGTGTCAATGAATACATAGTTAAGTCTACAAACGAAGGCTGCCGATAGAAGCCATGACACTTGGGAAATATATTATTCATCATTGCCACAAAGAAGTTTTTTTTAACATTTTTTTTTAACTTTTATCATACATTTTCATGCATTTAATCGTTAATTCAAAAAATTCATGAATTGATGAACATGAACTTTATCTAACAACTTTATGAAACGTTCTATTTAAGCTATTAAGAAAAACTGATGGTAAAGACAGGCTTTTGCTATGAAAGTGCTAATTATATACAGGAAACAAAAGTATTAAAAGTACCCATCTATTTAACAATATTCTAAAATCAAATTTGCGATGAAAAACACGAAATTTTAAGAAGTTGTTTTCAAAGATTTCAAGAAATTGTTTAAAAATCGTAACACCTTAAATACAAAAACTAATTTAAAATTGTTTCCACACATAATACGAATACTGGCGTACGACGGCGGTCCCAAAGTAAGCTGACTTGACGTGTAAATCGGGCCATTAATTAATAAAAAAAAATATTTCGCTGAAAAGTGGCAACCTTATAAAACATATGTTTTAAGTTTCAAGGCGCCACATTGTTTAGTATTTTTATTTGAGCCATCGAAAGTAAACGATCTCAGTGAATTTGTAAGCATGGAAAAAATTGGTTACCGGTATGTAATTCATAAATTTCCGCTTGAAAGGTCTCAGTCCAACTAATATTAAAGCCGAGCTACTCTGTAGGAGTCTGCTCTTTCATTTACGGCTGTATAATATTTGGTAGCCGAGTTTAAACGAGGCCGTACGAGCTGCCTCAACCGACTAAGGTGTCCACGCCAGGCGCGATTAAGAAAATCCACAAAATGGTATTGGATAATCGTCGGCTAGCTGAAATGATTGGCTATTCAAAAAGCGATATACATCGTATACTGACCGAAAATTTGACGATGAGAAAGCTATGCGCAAGATGGCTACCGCTCTTGCTTTCAGTAGAACAAAAACAGCGTCATGAAGATCTAACAAGAGATTATATTGAAAAATAAAGAACATTTTACCAAACTTCTTTCTGTCTTAGTTTTGAGACTGCCATCGTATTTCTATAATATTTCAACACTCACTGCACCATAATTAGAATAGCGCATTTGTTAGTTGATGAAGAAAAACGTATTTGTACATGTCCAGGCTAAGGTCCAGCAGAGACGTACATTTAAAATATTATTGGAACTGTCTTCAATTTTTATTTCTAAGTTGGAATATTTGCAACTATATTTCCGTAGCAGTTCAATAGTCGTATGATTATTACAATAAAAATTGTTTTTTTCCGTAATATGAACACATGACTAATATTAATTCTTCCAAAGGAATCAATTCGTCGTCATAAAATATAATACTAACTCTGATAAAAATTATAATTTTTTTCTGTTCTTTGCTCGATATGTGCAATTTCAAGCTCGTTTATGAAATTAATGCAACCCTATAAAAGGGTTTTATATTCTATTTCTCTTCTAAAAATGTCGCACTCAGACAGAGCAAAATGATGACAAAAAATATCACCTTGAAAAACAGTTTTCAATTTAAAATCGAAATTAATCAAAATATATGAACCCCAATAATAACTTTCAATATACTACCCAAATGAATCAGAAATTATATTTCAAACTTTTTATTATCATATATTATTTGCGCTTGTTCCCGAATAGATGTTATGCACATAATAAACCCAAATGGGGGACATTGTAACGAATTCAAAATAACATACAATGGCTTCGATTTTCTTCAACGATCGAAAGCTTCAGGTGATCACGTTTAAGCTATAGTGGCGGCTTGTTTTACAAGACAAATGAGTGTAATACGCTATTTATTATAGGATGAAATAAAGGACCTTTCTCAACATTTAAGCTATCACTCTTTTCTTAGTAAATACATCACTTTTATATAATTTTCAGGTTCAACAAAACATTGCATTTTCACTAGGTGAAAGCAATATTTCTTTCTTTTTAAAAAACGAGATCACTATAACATTTTTTTTTGCTATTTGGACGGCATGATAGCATAAGACTTTTGTCCTTTTACAAAAGTTTCAGTATCGCTTCTTTCAGGTCTTGGTGCGTAGAGTTCGATATTATCATCAGACATTTTTGAGATATTCCCTGGATACGTTTTGAATTACGGTTGACTTCTATATTTACCTATATATATGGTATATTATTATTTATTATATATTTTATGTTTTAGAAAGCGAGTATCAAGAGAATACCACAAATCCGCAAAATGACATAAAATGTATATATGAAATACTGTTTTTTGTTTACTCTAGTGGTGAAATTTATTAAAATATTGTGCAAAAGAAGGTGTTTTTGAGTTACTCAAAACTACGACCTAATCGTTTAAACATCACATTAATGTAGGCTTTTATTAAAAAAAGTGCTTTGAAGATTGTCTTTTGGAAATGTGAGCATAATGATAGTTTACTGGTTCTTCTTATTAACCATTTATTAAAATTTCCTTGAAGGATTTCCGAACTATTTTTATAGAAAGTATATATTTTGAATTATATTTTGTAGTAATCTGAAGTTTGGTTTCCGATTAGAATCGTTCCATTTTTAAAATGCGCGCGATGTTACAATTTCCTAATTTTGTTTGAAGAACATCTGAAAAACTACAGATGATATGAGGAATAAAAATGACGCTAAAAATGACTACACCAAGGAAACAAAGCAAACATGGAGAAAACGTCTTTTTAGTAAATTTGTAAGGAAAATGGTGAACAATACCGCACTTTTTTAGACAGAGGTTTATTCCTTGTAAGACAATTTATTTTTCTACTGAACAGTTTTAACAAATATAATACCAGTCATAGTCTATTTAGCGACCTACCGCCAGATAAAGGTGGACTTAAACAACTTTGGAAATATTTCTAGTGAAAAAGTCGTGGTTTGTTACAATTTTTATAATGACAGTGATTTAGAAGCCCACTTGAAAAGGAGTATGAATTGAGATCAACTATTTCGTCATCTATTAATTATTATCATACATTGATTTTATTTAATCAATAAATGATAAAATTTGTGAAAGATCTCCGAAAAACTTGAATTTTCTGGAGGTTGGCTGTCTTTATATGTCAATTTTTTCTATCGAACGGGTTTCGCTCATTTATAACGCCTGTAGTCCATAATATCATTGATGATATGCCAACTCTTCACCATATTATTGGGAGGATCAAAAACCATATTTTCTCATGTATAATATATTGAATTACCCAATTTCTTTTTAAGGAAAACTACTCATTTTTAGGGCGTTCCCATAACCACGCTTTACATTAGACCGTTGTTCTAAAAAGATGTGTGAATTGGAATGGTTGTTTCTCGTATCGATCAAAAAAACTTCATATGTTGATCTTAAATTACGAGCTATTCAATTTAATTGTTGGAAAAATTCTTAAGAATCTAATTTTCGAGAGATGAGATCAATTATTATATGAACAAATCTTTTGCTATAGGACCAATACTGTCTAGTTTGATACACAATCTGCTTCTTAAGTCAAGGGGTCGTATTCCATCATACCTTCAAAATGCATCCGGCTGGACATACTTAAATAGTCAAAGATTTTTATGGTAATCAGTAAGACTAAGGAACAAAATTAAGGTCCTTACTTTGGTGATGGATGATTATTTAAATGATTTTACTACATAACAACTACCAGGTTCAGAAAAAGCAGACAGCTGTATAGGTAAACTCTGTTTCTATAAGCTGGGCAAAGATCGGGCAGGATTATTAAATGTCCCATTTAGTCTAAAATAATTTAACAAATTTACGAAAAAGATTGAATTTTTGTACTCCCTGTAATTACATGTCTTCAGTGCAATTTAATATAAATAATTGCTATATTACAAAACACTCAAATTATCATATTGATTCTTCTTTTGAGAATTTCCAAGATTAATGGCTAGCGATTGAAAAAGTTGTACAAGTTTATTTGTGCACAATCTCAACTCTCATACGCCTTTGATATACTCTAGTCAATTTTGTAGTTGATTCATCTTCCAATTCTTGGTATAACTTGGTTTGTTGGTCACTCTTTTATAATAAACAAATAATATTGCAGATCTTAGCTCTTTTTTTTTTGTCAATCTTAATATTCAAATACAGCAGTCTATGTTTATGCAGTACGTTGTTGCTTTTTGTCAGTGTTTAATATATATAAAAAAAAAAATAGAACCCAAAAGGACAAGACGATGGCAAGAAAATAATATCCAAAACAACACAAAAATATAAAATTATATGTACGACTATATATTTTACAAATAAACAGAGCAGTAAATTGGAATTTTATAGCTGTACCAAAAACTAATGTCAGCTGTGGCAGTATTTGCTTAGTTTGTGGTCCAAAAACTCTCTGCAAGATGTATGCCAGCTAGCAGACCGAATTTTTAGGGGTTTCGGTTACAGTTGCAGTTTATTTTCTGTGTTGTGGTAATAAAAACGAAATAAGTATGTGGTAGACGAGTATTTGATACAGTTCTTGCTGTGTTCGTTTTTTTTTTTTTTTTTTTTTTTTTGTTGTGTGGCTACAGTAATCTACTACCAACGGCAGAGTGATTTCTTTTTGTTATTTTGTGTTGCTGATAGCAGTGCAACTACTTTCTTGTGTGGATGATGTTGCAGAGGTTGCGTTTGCAACGTTGAACTAAGTTCTCAGATGAATGTACATTTATAGGGCAGATTTATTACTGTTGTGGTGGCATCTTCAATGATGGTATTTGGACAAAATAAATGAAGATAGTTAAATGAAAGCTCAACAAATTGTGGTGGCAAAATTTATACAAGCAAACATAATATATAAAAAAATATCAACAAAATAAACAAACAAAGACTACAATTTAAGAGGAATTAATGGATTCTGCAAAACTACATCTTCTGAAATAAAACTGAGTTCAAAGTTTCCGTTTTCTTAACTTCCTGCAAATAGTTTATGGTGTAGAGTTTAACAATTGTTCGTCAATTTGTAGCTACATATTGATATTCAAATCTGTTATTTATAGCACCAGCATAATTTTGTTTCATGTGTTAAAAATGCTCCCAAATGCCATATTAATAACAAAATTGGTGCTTAAAATATATCCCTGATGCGTAAATTTCAGAACGCCCAGATATTTTGACGTTAAATCCTACATAAAAGAGTAACTAAGGCTATTCAAATGCAGTATGATGCACAAATATCTGAAGAATTTGTGGGAGCTTTGGAATACAATTTCCCGTACTTATTCAAATCGATATATATCTCAATTTCCCGAGATTCCGGGAATTCTCGGAAAAATGTAAGTAAACAATTTCGAGGAAAATTGTCAACCTTAGCATCACTTTCGAATTTAAAACTCAAAAACCCAATATGTGCAAATTTTGGAAATACATGTCTCATGAAATACATGTCTCATGAATCAAGATTATTAATTAAAAAAGAAATCAGCTCAAGTAGTAGGTATTTTGTATAAATTCAAAAATAAGTTTAATAGAACAGTGAAACTTTTAATATACGAAACTTTAATTCAAAGTATTTTGAATTATATGGTTGTTTTATATGGGTATACAAAAAGTGAAGAACTGAAATCTGTACAAAGAATTCAAAACAAATCCTTGAAAGCTGTGGCAAATCTGCCTTTAACATATTCAACACTTTCGCTATACAGAAGCATATTCCCAAGCATTTTACCTGTGCATGGTATTTATCTAATGAAACTTCTTATGTATGTATTCAAATGCTTACACAATATAGGACATCACATCATACATTTTGCTATCAACCAACAAGTGTTCAGTACCAGAAATAGTAGTAACTTGAGGGTAGCAAAGTGTAGACTTGAAATTACGAAGCAGAGAATTGAGTATTCGGGTAGCCATGCGTATAATAATTTGCCTCAAAATTGACAAATCGCAAATAATATTCCAACATTCAAAAATTTGATGAAAAATCACTGCAGAATGTTGAAGGAATTCTTATTTAAATTTTTCTTTGTATACTAAACTTGAAATAATTTTAAAAATTTTTAATAATTTTTCTGTAACATAATTGTACAAGATATTGAATTTTACTGCCAACTTGCCTCTATAATGTCTATTTTAGACGCTGGGGCGTAACTTGTTAAAACTTATATTAATATATATATTATTATTCTACAGTATTGTACAGTTTAATAATAAAAATTATTTATTGTTATATATAAAAAAAAAAAAAAAAAAAACTTGCACCACTTTACATGATCATTTGAGTTTGAAATTCATTGCTGTTGGACTTATTCCAAAAATCCTAAATTTTCATTGCAAATATCGCTGAAGATACGCTAGAACGATTCAGTTCAAATCCCGTATTCATAAAATCATTTATAACTGGTGACCAGACATGGATATATAAACTTTACATGCGAATCATGAAGCTTCGAAATGCAGCCGTCCAACACAGGCGGGAATCGAAAAATCGAAGTCAATCAGAAGTCAAGGTAATGCTGACTTATTTTTTGATTATCCTGTTATGTATTGCGTTGTTACATGTTATGCAACCGGTATTCTTACTAAAAGATCAGATGGTAAATAAGGATTATTATTCGGCCATTTTACAAATCCGTCGAAAAAGGCTAAATTTGTGGAAATGAAATGCATGAATTTTGCACTACAACAACGTCATCTCCAGAAGCTATTATATCGAACGAATTTCTGGCCAAAACCCCAAAAAATATTATCCAACAAGCACCGTATTCACTTTTCTATCTTTCAAAAACTCAAATTATCACCAGTTTTCAGTCGAAAGAAGATATGAAAGATTTCTAGCGGCAAGAACTGTGTTTTTTTTTCTCGAAAATGAGTTAAAAAATGTTTTTATAATTGAATTATTTGTTAGTAATCGGCAAGTTTAATACAGGGTGGGCCATATGAGTGTTGGCTATTTAATTCTTCAATTTCTCGGTAACGCGCGGCGCGGGGTGGCGGGGAGATATGTTGTTCGCTGCGCCGCTTCCTGGAAATTTAGACGCCATGGAGCCGTACACGGGAGTGCAGCGTGCATTTTGTGTCCGAGAGTATTACGAAAACAATAAATCAGTGATTACTGCACGACGTTTGTATCGGCATGAACACGGTTTACACGATTTAAGTGAAGTTCCAAGCGCCAATGTGATACGAAAATGGATCAGAATGTTCGAAACAACCGGCTCAACAGTACCAATTACTGTCCGTGGTCGCCCAGTTTCTGCAAGATCAGCCGACATTGTGGAGCGTGTTCGTGTTTCAGTTCACCGAAATCCGCAACAGTCAACACGTAAGAGAAGTCAGTCTTTGGATATCAAGAGAACAACTTTACGACGAATTTTGAAACGTGATTTGCATTTGAAGGCTTATAAGATTCAGATAGTCCAAGAATTAAAACCCGATGATGCCAATAACCGACTTAACTTTGTCAATTTTATGCTAGAGCGGTTCAACAATTTCAACAACGTGATTTTTAGTGATGAGGCCAATTTTCACCTTAATGGTCATGTGAACAAGTAAAATTATCGGTTCTGGTCCGAGACTAATCCCCGACGCTTGCATGAACGTCCACTTCACAGCCCTAAGCTTGTCGTGTGGGCTGGGATAACGTCAACCGGTATTATTGGACCATACTTTTTTGAGGACGAAAGAATGCATGCGATGACGGTTGGAACGAACAATTATTGCAACATGCTAGCAGACTTTTTGGTGCCAGCTTTGCAAGAACTTCAAGGCAATACCTCGAGGATGTGGTTTCAACAGGATGGGGCTACATGTCATACGGCTAGGGTATCCATAGAGCTGCTGAAGAATGTTTTTCCTGGAAAACTCATTTCGAGAAGGGGGATATTGAATGGCTCCCAGAGGAACATTATTCAGGAAAGTAACAAAATACCGCGAACAACTTTTCAACGAGTTTTCCAAAATTTGCGACTTCGGTTCCAAGAGTGTCAAGCAGCCGGGGGAAGCCATTTGGACAACATTATTTTTAAGTCTTAAAAATTCCCATGCTTCTATTTTTTAAAAATACAAATATATTTTTTGTATGTTTCGTAGTTTTTTTTCAATCGAATATTTAAACCGCCAACACCCTTATGGCCCGCCCTGTATATATTAGGTGCGCAACTAAGTTCCCGCTGTTTGCCAATGGATACCGCCAGCTGTAAGTGATAGGCGATTCTGGCGTAACCTAAACGTCATGAGCCAAGCTTAGACATATGATAAACATAACGCCTCGACACAATAGTGATTTTCTTTAGACGTCATATTCTTTTGGTTGTGTGAGAATATGTATGATTTGTGCCAAATAATCGTCACATGTGAGAAGTATTGATTTTCTTCTTTCAATCGAAGAAAACAGCGGCTGAAGCTCATCGAGAGCTTCAAAACGTTTACGCCTGACTAGCAGCTCCATTCCTATGACGACATCAAGGAATGGCTAGATTCGTGGATAGACTCAAAAGATGAACAGTTTTGTCGTGACGGAATTCGAGCTTTGCCAGAAAGATGAGAAAAAGTAGCAGCTAGCGATGGGCAATGCTTTCAATGAATCATTTGTAAACATGTTTTCATAGTAAAGTTGAATTTGTATACAAAAAAAAAGGGCGAAAACTTAGTTGCGCACCTATTACTTTTCAAATTGACGCTAAAGTTTAGGTCCCGTTTCAGTACGTTTAAAAATGGAATGAGAAGCTCTCCCATAAGTCATTCCTGGAATGCAAGGGAATTTATGTTTTTATTAGTGTATTATTTCGAAAGGAACCTACTTTGAAGATGATTCAATAAATTTGAATGGCCAATAAATATTTTGCGTTTTCTGGCAAATTTACGACAATTTTTTGTTAGGCGAATATTTGGGCACTAAAAGAACTTTACAAATGCTTAGCTAAGTTGAGTAAATTCATAGATTTTGCAATAGCAGCATTTCTTAGGATGCCCAGGGAAACGGCAATTGCAATCTGGCAAATTCTCCGCCCTGGAAATTCACGCCCTGGAAATTCTTGGTTTTGTTTCTATTGGCTTTGAAATCAATGTGAATGAATGCGTAATGCAAACGTCGTTAATTAGTATTACTAACATGTTGGAGTTATATTGTAACTGAAAAACCAAAAAAAGTTTGGTTAAATATTTATTACTACAATTGTAAAATATTTTAATTAAATTTCTATTTATTTCATTCCATTCTCATCAAATTGAATTATTTAACAAATCCCCCACTAATTTCAACGGACCTCTTCAGCTGCACAAAGGCTAATGTCAAATTGTGAGGCCATTAAAAGGTTAAATTAGTGGTTAAAGAGTAAAATGAAAAATAAATTGATTTCTGCTAATTAGCGCAGATTTTTTGTTAAGCGGCAATGACACATATATTAGAGTGTATAATGAAGGTAATTAGGAGAAACCACAAATAACGCAACTTCATAAATGTCATAAAAAAATATACAGTAAAATAGCCGGCAAATGTAGTGGAGAATTTTTAGAAGAAAACACAAAAACCCAATTAATTCCACACATATCATATGTAGGCTGAGTTTTCTAGAAAGTATACAGAAATCGAGAAGAATAATCCTTCGGTTATTTAAATGAAAGTCGAAAAAAAATCCGACTAAATTAGAATATTTAAAAAAAGTTGCGTTCCCGTTAGGAAGCTGTCTTTAACAAATTCCTGTAATTTTTCAAAATTTTGGTCATACGAAAACAACATTTTGCGAAAACCTGTTTGCCAGCTTTCATTTTCGAATATCGCAAATCTGGCAATGCTAAACAAAACAAAGGTATTTGTTGCTTTTAAGAAAACTCAAAAAGCATGAATCCAATGTCAAATAATTAAACCCAAAATACTGTCACAATAAAAAACTTCATAAATTATGCTATCGTAAATTAGTTGGAAGTAGAGCAATGGTTAAAGCTATAAGCCGCTTTGGCATCAAAGTGTATTTGGGCACTTAATTACCAGTAGGTACTAAGAAGGACCGCATTGCCTTCCAAACAATGAAATGACTTGAAAGGATAATTGTGTTTTTGTCAATCATACAGTTAGAATTTGATTAGATATCCATTTGACCTTCGAAATTTTATGTGAATAATTGATTTGATTCAAAACTGCGGAGTTTTCAAAAATAAATTGCCCGACATCGACTTTGATTTAAATTCCACAGTTTGAATAATTTTCCTATCGAAATCCAAAGATAAAAGCTACAATAGCATTAACCGGAACGAAAAGGAAAAATGTCTCTTCTCCAAATTTGCCGGGACTATGCCCAAGGAGATAGCGCTAATTATTATCCACTTACAGACTTTCAAAAGCATAAAACATTTTGGGAATTGGTTGATATTGATTGAGAACAGTCAGTGCACGATGGCGGTGGCAAAACTAGCCGACGTAACAAAGTATACACAAAAAAGTTGGGAAACATTTTCTTAATTTTTCAACGTAATCTCCTTTCACCTCGATACACTTTTTCCAACGATATTCAATAGCTTCTATACCCTGTTTATAGTAAGAACTGTCAAACTTATTAAGAGAGTTATCAACCGCAGACTCCTCCTCTTTATTGTCGGCAAATCTTTTACCATTGACCGATTTTTTTCAAGTTTGGAAATAGAATATAGTCCGAGGGAACTGATTCTGGCGATAAAGTTGCATGATGAAGCAATTCGAACTTTAATTCAATAATTTTGCCCAATGCAACAGTGGATGTGTGAACTGGGGCATTGCCTTGATGAAATAACACTTTCTTGTTCACCGTTTGCGGCCTTTTTTCCATAAGTTTATCATCTGAACACTGCAATAAATTAGTATAACATTCGCCATTGATGGATTTTCCTTTCTGAAAATAATCAGTAAAAATAATCCCTTGCGCATCTAAACTTAGAGACGCCATGACTTTGCCTGCAGATGGAACCGTCGTCGCCTTCTTTGGTCATTATTCTCCCATTCCAGACCATTGCTTTGACAGTTCCTTTTTCTCAGGTATGAAGTGGTGGACCCATGTCTCATCCATTGTTATAAATTGAGGCAAAAATTCTGTTTTATTGTGCTGAAACATCGCCAAACACTCTACTGAAACATCGTAAAGACGCTGTTTTTGCTCTATTGAAAGCAAGCGCGGCACCCGTCTTGCGCACAGCTTTCTCAACTTCAAATTTTCTGTCAATATAGAATGCATAGTTTCAGTTAGCTCACGCACCCTCAGCCAACGATCATCCAATACTATTTTGTGGATTATTTTAACCTTGTCTGGCGTGGACACAGCGGTTGGTCGACCACTACGATGTTTGTCTTGGCTGGTAGTGCGGCCTCGTTTAAACTCTGCTACCCAATACCTTACAGTTGTAAACGAAGCAGGAAACTCTCCCAGTAGAATCTAGCTCGGCTTTAATATTGGTTGAACTGAGATCCTTCAAATGGTAATGGTGATCAATATTTTCCATGTTTGCAAATTCTTTGAGATCGTTTACTTCTGATACTTGCAACTTAAAACATATGTTTTATAAGATTGCCGCTTTCACCAAAATATTTGTTTTCGAAATACTGATACCACCCATACGTCAGGTCGCCTAGTATTGGGGTCGCTCTCGTATGCTTTCATGTTACCAGAATACACTAAGAATTTGTTTCAATTATCATGAATATTTTTGACAAATGTCATCTTGAAGTTAAAAAGAAAAAAGAAAAACATTTAAGGGTGAGAGTTGGAATCAGTATCGAATCCAAGAATATTAACAAACCGTCATAGTCCTGCTATAAATATAATTTAACAAGTAGAAAAAGCGCAAATTGTACAAATTAGGCAGGGCCGGAGCTTATTTGTGTATATTTTTTTCTACAACGGACGATGATTTGCATTATCGAAGCATGAAAACGAAGAAGTGAAATATCTCGAAGATATCAGTCCCTGTGTGGGCGAAGTTTGTCCTACTGAAACATTTTTGCCCCTTTGTGACCCCTGGGTCCACACTGTCGTGAACTTGCATCGTTTCATCCACAGATAAGTGGAAGTGTAAAATACGTCCTGCCTCATAAGTAATACATCGATTACATTCAATTTTCATTCATATTTTGTTTTCATTTTTTAAAAACCACGCCCACACTCCTTACTAACACATTCAAATTGGCAATGGTTCTTCTGGTATCTGTCAATTATCACCGTAAATCGTTTTTATTTAACGAATAGATAAAAAAAATGTTCTAAAAATACTAAAAAGGGGCAGTTTTTTCAAAGGCAGTGTAATCCTTTTATGGTCAAGTTTTTTTCGGGACTAATTTTTCCCACTTGTGACAGTTTTGAGTATAGCGTGGTGACAGTGCTCTAACTCATAGCTAAAAAAGTGGATGTGCACGAATGCCCCTTTCTTTTACATAATTATTCTGTTTTTCCAGCGAACATAGTTTTATATTTGTCAGTACTTTGTAATAAATTTATCCACTTTAGAAATTTTAATATATTTGTAAAATATTCAGAGTTAGAAAATTTCGGACAACTTTTCTCGGCATTGTTTTAAATTAAAAATGGAAAATACAATTCGAGTACATCAGCAATGTATTCGTAGAATGTTTTATATTTGAACTCGGCTACTTTGATAGCTTTCTTATATGCTAGATATATTGAGTTTGTAAACATGTTTGTAACATTCAGAAATATTGGAATTTCCATTATACAAAATATACATCGATCGACTGGGAACTACTTTTTGAGCCAATAAGGTGATCTAAATTTGGTCTAAACATATCCATGTACTCTTATGACAAACAAGAATCGATTTCAACAAAAGTTGATACGTATACTTAGTTTGGGTCCAGGTGAATTTTTTTTTTTTTTTTTTTTTGAAAATTGACATTTAAGCAAAAATGCATTTATTCTCCTACGCGATATCATTAAAGTAAGCGTCTGGTTGATAGCCGGAAAATTAAAAGAAAATTCAAACAAAATGAGTCAGTAACAGTTGCGAATGCCTTTTGAGGTGATGGGTTGTTGGAAGTGCCTAAAACTTTTCGCAAATACTATTGATGTAACTCAGACGCCTTGAAAATGTATAGAATAACATTCCAGGCTATTGTATGAAATGCTGTAGTTTATATTCTAAGCTTAATTATATACCGAATTGAAATAATACTGCCATGATTATATCAAATCCAGATTTTCAATGTTATTATGGTTTCTAAACTGTGGGGCATTTTGACAACAATTTTTACATGTGATTCATCTGGCGCTGGCAACAAACCACACATTTCTCTATATTTCGATCAAAATTAGCTGACAACATCGTATTTTTGCTGGTGATAACATTACACAGTGGACAGGAACTCCACCATTGATACAGTTCAATTTGGAACAAAAGCTCTTATGGACTACTAAAAATTATACGTCAAATCCTGTTATGTTATGTTTCCCCTTAGTATTTGGCAGTTGGTAACAAACATATTTCATAGTTTTTTCTTCTAGGAAATAAATTTGAAAAACGGAAATGCCCTTCTGCGTTGAATGTCTTACACCCCAACATTTCGAATATCTCTTCCTCTATTAAGCTGTAACTGTATAGCTGTCTGTCTCATTGCAATGTCTGCAGAAACTGACAATTAATATGCCACAAATACGATGGCAGACCGCCAAAGGTGTCTTTAGGAATCGACGTCTTTGTGCTGTAGCTGTGACGCTTACTCAGAATGTAAACAGCCAAAGGACAAAAGAAGCCTGATAAAACAGACTACTAGCAGAAAGTACAAATTAAACAACCGATTAAAATTGCAATAAGCCAAAGGAATTTTTAAATAAACAATCACAATTTTAATTAAAGTGAAGCTTCTACAACTTTAGAAGTTTTTAACATTCCGATAAATATCCAAAGGAAGAGGGTTTCGTTTTGTTTAATAGTGAAACGAAAAAAGAAGAATGAAACCAATTAGCTTTCCATTTTAGCGTAAAGCGTAATAACGCGCACTCAATAAATTTTGTAGTAGTTACAGAACTTCGATACCTCGTGTTTCATCATGAATTTTCTCATTTTCTATTTGAGGGCGTTTCCAACGAACCGCTGCATCACGGTTGTGCTGGCAAAAGGCTATGAAACATAAGGAAACGTTTATTTATAATTCTGCAGTGCAACCCCAGCGACAAGGTGAACAAAGGGAGAATACACATGCATGTCGATTGAGTTTCATTGATTGATTTCAATAGTTTACACTCTAATAATTCCGATAATTAAGGAGGAAAAAACACTATGCGCACATTTTTCACTACCCTGAGCTGGCGCCGCAACAACCCTCTCCTAAACAAGATACCCGCAACACATTCTCTGCACAATATTGGCAAATAAAAATTGTGTTTGAAAAGGTTTCATCAAGTAAACTAATTGATTTATCCTATACGGTTGCACATGACAGAAAAAAATATAGCTCATACCCACACATAGAGTTGCAGCTTTGTTGAACAAATGTTGGTGAGAATTTACAGGATATATAGAGAATTTGAAATGCACCAGCGAAACAAAAAAACAAAAGCAAAAAAATGAGTGTGTATGAGAAACTTTTAAAGAAAACCCAACAAATTTGCATTTAAATTAAAACTGATTTTATCAAGTGGATGTGAGGCCATAAAAATAAACTTTACTACCGCTTTTGGTTGTACATTTTGCTGTGGACTGTGGACTGGATGGATGGTGGAGGCAGCTGTGATGTGTTCGGAAATTAAAAGCTGTCGGTGGTGGATATGGCTCAAAGCAATAAAATAGTTTAAGGGAACAATAACAAAAGGAAACAGCTACAAACATTTTGAATTCAAAGCAAATCAAAAAAAAAAAAAAAAAAATTGTCTGAAAAAGTTCAGCTAATCAAGAAAACGAAGCAATAAATTTAGAGCTGAAGTAGTAAAGTGAGAGACGAAGAGTGAAATAAATATAAATATAAAAAATCTGAAGTTTTTGAAAGTTATAAGAAAATGTTGGGGAAAATATTTACGAATGTGGCCAATTTGGTGAGAAATATTTAAATTATGCTCCGGGGATACTTTATTCCGGAAATTGCCTACTTTGCACAAAATACACTGACGGTTAGATTAACATAACATAATAAATTATGTTCATCTATTTGTTTTAAATGATGTATTCTTACACTGCATTGAATATATAAAATGGGGGACCTTGAAATAAGTAATGTCTCACTCTGATATAAATATTGAACAGCTAACACTGTTTAGTACCGGTTTTTTATTGACAAAGTTTTGAGGTCGCAATTTGAGTAACTAAATTGTCATGCGTCGTAAACTGACAGCAGATTCTCAGAACTGACTCCAGTTTTCAAGATATTTATTATGGTAACATTTTAGCGAAATATATGTTGACTATAATGTGGATAAAAATCACAAAGTCGTTTTTCGATGTAACGCAAAATCGCCAACGAATTTTTGATAAGCTGTTCGTCGTTTTTTCGAAAATATTTTCTGTTTTCAAGAATTAGTTTTTTAAAAAAGATACCGTTTTGGTATTTTGCTCTGACTGTTTTGGCAAATAATGACTTACAGTGACCTCAAGCTATGAGTTGGATGTTTCAGATTTATTGTGGATTTAGAGAAATGTGCCAACACGGCACATGGTGCCAAACAGACTTGTTCTATTTGCTCTTGTGATAAAATCTGCAACGATGAAAGTTTCATTACTTCATTCAGATCTGCTAAATAAGACAATTAAGTAATAGTTTTCATTACTTATATATATATTTAGCATCAAAACCAATTTTGGTACGAATTAGCCTTTATCAAGTATTGTTTTCCATTTAGAGGTTTCAAACCCGCCGCTCCGTTAAATATCTGTCATCTGAATTGTTATTTATTTAGTGAAAGGTTTGCCATTTACGAATATGTATCGTTTGATAACCGAGTAACGCGCAAAAATAGTTAAAGCTTACTACAAAAGTGATGATTCAAAAGTGGGCTTTCAATCGAGGAAAATTTTCTTCAGTGATGAAGCTCATTAGCCATTCGGTGATTACGGCATAAGGGGCTCGAAGAACCCAGAAGTGATTGTGGAAAAGCCATTGCATCCTGAAAAATCGACTTCTTGGCGCGCATTATAGTCTGGAGGTGTCATTGGGCCGTATTTTTTCGAAAACTACCTCCACTGCCGCACCCAATTAAGAGGCGGCCATTTACATAACATTGTATTATGTACGAATAATGCTAAGGTTCAAGCGTTATAATGGAATACAAATTTAATCGAAAGCATAGCTTTATGTGCATTTTATTTAACTTTTTTAAACCGAAAAATTGATAACCCTGTACAAAAACAGAACTCACGAAAGTGTCTTTTATCTCGCAAAGTACGGGAGGTAAGAAAAATATCAACTGTATAAATCAGTAATCGAAGAATTTAGATAAAAAAAAAAAACTAAAAATCTATGTTGATTGTGCATGACCGTGCGTTGAAAACACAATAAAGGCCGAATGAAATTTTACACGCAAATGTGTCATATCCAAAAGGATATTAATTAGGAAACTGTAGGGAAAATTCGTCACTTTTAAAATTTTTTTTGCAATTTATTCGTAATTTGATGATTCATCTGCAATTGATAGATGCGGGAAATAAACATCTGTACTCATATATTGGGATGGCAAGTAAGTAATTTCGGTTTCTTCTTAAAGTATGTACCACATTTTTTATTCAAGTAATAAATTTTTATTTTATTCAATGGGTTCCTCTCTACATTGAAGAATTACCCATTCACAAATTTTTTCAGAATCCGAAATAAATGGAAATTCTAAGGATTTCGGTGCTTCGTCAAGTTTCAGCGATTGTTGATAATGAATCTCAGAATTTAGGATTTGGTTCCTTGGAAGCAATCCGAGAGAAAACATTCTCTTGATCTCACCAAATTGACAACAAAATCTCTCTTTGGTGCAATTGATCTTTGAAAAAATTTATCACTTCGCTTGACTTTAATGCAAGGAACCTATTTTTCATCCCCAACGACAATGCATTTCATCAAGAAGCGATCATTTTAGTTGCGTTTAATGCTGGATATTATGTTCTTTTAACGAGGAAACAATTCTACAGATCATTGTTTGCTTCTGAAAAAATTTAGCGATATTGCCAGATTTTTTTTTGTTTTGATTTCCGACACTCAAACCGGAACAACTGATGTTTTTATGTCACAATATGTTCTATAATATATTTGTAGAATTCACAAGTTGCGTTTTTCCTTATTGCTATTTCGTTTTCAAGTTTATAAATGCATTATAGAATATATTGCGACATAAACGTGTACACTAATTCGATTTCAGTGTTGGAAATCGACAAAAAAAAACATGTTAGCGTTGCCACATAACACAATTTTTATTGTGAAAAAAAAAAATAATACGTTCCCGTGAAAAAATTTAGCTTCAAATTGCACGACCATTTTTTTATGTGAATTTTTGCCCTGAAAAGTCAGCATAGTACCAGCTTCACTAATAAATAGCATGTGTTTATTCGCTTTTTTAAGTGGATTTCCATTTAGCAAATATCGAGCTTCTTGAAATGTCCAAGTCGTTTCAAATTATTCTCAATGGTCGTGTGCGATTCTTTAAATTTCTCTGTAATTTCTCAAAGACTCTCGATAACGGCTTTGATTGCGTACTTATTAATCTCATTTGGCTGACCGCTCCGGTGTTCATCTTTGAGCCTGACATTTCCAGAATGGAAATTCTTAAGTCATTCAAATCGTAAAAATCGTAAATTGCGTTGACGTCTGCGATAACCTAAGGATAAGAAATAATAAGACACCATTTCTGAAGAACCGCATCACAGGGAATACAAATGGATAGTGTACAACAATGTAACATGGGAAAGGTCATGGGGAAAACCAAATGAACCCCTCCAATTCACCTCTAAAGAGGACCTTTACTTCAGGAAGGTAATGTTGTCGATTTGGTAAGATGCCAAAGTCTTTTTTGAGCTTCTTCCAACAAATCAAACGATTAATCCAGACTACTATATCGCATAATTAGATAAATTGAAGACGGCGTTGAAGGAAAATTGGCCGAGGCTCATCAATCGAGAAGACGTCATCTTCCATCATGACAACACCCGCCCTCACACTGTCTTGCGGACCCGTCAGAAACTGTCAGAGCTTGGGTGGGAAGTTTTATTTTACCCATCGTACTCCCCAGATCTCGCCCCGTCCGACTATTACCTATTTCGCACTCTTAGCAACCACGTGAAGGATTGGAATTCCGATAACGACGGAGAAGTGACAAAACGAATTGAACGCTTTTTTGAGAAAAGCCCCACGAGTTTTATGATAGAGGAATTAAAAAGCTCCCAAAGAGGTGGGAAGAAGTTATTAGAAAAGGAGGGGATTATATAATGGATTAAAATAATAGTTTTGTTGTATAAAAATTTGTAAATACATTTCTTTTAAAAACCAAACTAACTTTCCGAACAACCCGATAATGTATGGTGATAGTTGACGGGAACCACCTTAAGGAACCACCCTAATTGTGGATATGATTACTGAAATTGAGAAAAGCTTGACCATGCAATAACTAAAATCCATTTGTAAAATGTGGCACTATTTCCGATGTTTTCCTGACAATGTTCCTAGCAAAAAAAAAAAAAAAAAAAAAAATAGAAGTTATTTAAAAAGAATTACATTTTCTTAAATTTTAATGGCGCGATATACTTAATCATATTTATCATTTCCAAAGCAACACTTTTGTTTGTAGTTCTTATTAAGTCGAATTACATTTAAATACTGATTTATTTGGATTCGACTGCCACATAATTACATTTGCTAGAAACATTGTTTTACGGCTTAATTTCGGTCTGAAAACTGTGATGTAAAAACAAAATTTTTTGGTCAAAGGAAAAATTTTACCAAAATGTCTGCTTTTTCATTGCTTAATCACTCTCACGAGAATGTAGAGAAGACGCACCATAACAAACTGTTTCCTTTCCATGACAAGGCTGTATTAAATTTATTGGTGATTATGCAAATTTTCACCACTTTGCTCTAAAAATTGCGTGGAATTTCATTTTCGCGGATGCACTTATTTTGCTGGGATGCCTCATGTTCATTAATTTGCTGGAAATATGCCTACATGTTGTAATTTTTTCTTATTTCGAACCAGTACATCGTCATCTACATTATGGACACCAATCTGAAGCGTATTGTAAATGACTTTTAGCCCAGCCCATATTCACTTGCACATTATCAACATACGAGTACTTGCATTGCGAGTTAGAAGTGAAGGAAAGCTAAAAGCTGTTGAATGATATTAACAGGTGTTAATTCGATATGAATGGTGTGTAACACGAACACAAACGCTGACTTGAGCCTGACTATGAAACTTTCGCATTCTGAAGCATAAATATGTTTAAAAATGTAATGCAGGAAGTAAAGTAGTGACTTTTTTGTTACACAACGATAGCCAAACTGCGGTGTATTAATCTTGCGGCGACGCTTATTTAGAGTAGTGAAGTTTTTAAAGTATATTAAATACAAAGAGCGGTCGACATTCACGACTTTGGACACATCTGGAAGATTTCCCATTGATCCATTACACAGATCTTTTGTTCATTGAAATCAAATCGTGTTCTAGTCAATAATTGGGTGAACTTTAGGAAAATTTAGCAGTAGGGGCCATAATACCTAAGTAATTGTCCCAAAATATTATCACAGATATCGTCTCTACTGGAAATCTCACGTTAAAGCTTAAAAAGCATAAAGATTTTTAATAAAAAAAGGTAGTCCATCGAAAAGTTATAATGCAAAAACAAATGGAAGTGAAAATTTTTTCCATTACATATAAAAAAAGGCTACGAAAATTACTTTGCTTAATTTTAGTTAATGTCCTTCCTCACTTCCCCAAATTTACAGCAATTGTGTTTACCCAATTAAAACTAAAGATAACGTTTAATACGAAACAGAAAATGTGTAAATAAATAATGAAAATAAATCAAAAAAATTTCTTACAGTTTTCAATTGATTTATTTCTTCCGTATCGCCTGCAAAGGCTCTCATATACTCCAAACTGGATAAGGAAGATGACGACATGCGTCTCAATTGATCTGCAAGAAAAATGATAAAAGCACAAAACAAACAACACACGAAAACAGAAAGAAAGAACAATGTAAAGAAAAAAAAGCATAAATTTAATGTAAAACAACACAAGAAACGAGGGCAAATCATAATAAATACCAATTGAAGATGCAGAACCAAGGGGTAAATGGCTTAAAGAGTCCGTAATTTTAGCCATTGGGGCACCATCGCCGCCAGTCATCGTCGTCGTAGTATTCGTCTCTGTTATGGTGTTGGTCGAAGACGGCGGATTTTGACCTGAGGCCGTGGCGGAGGAAGACGGAATGTCGGTGGCCGTACCAGTGGAGGTAGCTGCACCACCACCAATACTTCCTCCGCCAGTTAAGGCTTGGAGGACAGCATTTGCGCTGGCATTGCGGTATGTTAAGACAGCGCGTATCTTCACAAATGCTGCCTGCAAGTCCAATTTCTCATCAGACCAATCAATTTCCTTAGCCTCCTTTTCGGCGAGCAGGACGGCCGCAGTGTATTGTTGCTGCTGTTGCAGCTGTTGCTGGTGACTCACCCTTTTATGATTGTCCGGCAGGTTCAGATAGCACTCATTGTCGAAACGAAATTGCGACTGTTGTTGCGGTTGTTGTAGACATGAACGGTGATTGCAAAAGCAGGGCGTTGATGCGGTCGTTGTGCGGTGCCCAGGGGAAGGATATTTTCGGTTTTTGTGTTTCAGTTGTTTGTCATTAACAATTTTTTGTTTGTTTCGTTTTATTTTTGTTATTTGGGCAATTGGCGTAAATGAAATTAACAGCAGGACAAAAAGGACACACACACACACACACACACATAAACAGACATATACAACACAGTTTGTTTAAATTTGATTTTGGCGGTGTTCAAATATTCAGCATTTTTGTTTTGTTTTTTGCAGAGTGAATGTTGATTACATATAGACAGAAAGAGAAAAAAGAGAGAAAAAAGTGCAAAAACAGAGATATTTTTGTTATAAAAACGTCATTTGTAAATTAACAATTTTCTTTTCAGTTAAAAAAAAAAAAATATGGAAAAAACTAAAGAAAAAAATAAATGGTGAATTGTACCAGCTTTATTACAAGTTATTTGTTAATAAAAAACTAGAACAGTTAGATGAACGAGAGTTTGTGTAAATACAAATTTACGCTTTACCTTATAACCGGGCCCCAGGCGATGCATGGCACAGATCTGTTGGGTGGTCAACGCTTCGCTAAACAGATATATAGCCGACATTTGGCCACAAAAGACACGTTCCTCATCTAATTCGGGTGTTGCTCCTATATAGCATTTATCGAATGGCTGCAACGAAACGAAACAAACGAAACAGAAAATTGATGTTAGTGATTCTTTCCATGAGGAGATATGAAATAAATATGCGTTGCAGTTTTTAAATACTTACATCGTTTGTTGACACAAACCACGCCATTTCGGTACTGGACGCTAATTGTCCATTAACTAGGCACTTTATTTCGCTTTTTGTCCAGCGATTATAAATATACACGATGGCAATCATGTACCACTGTAAGAAAGAAATATAAATAAATGCATTAGAAAGGGGACAGACATCTGCAAAAAAGACTTATCAATAGACTCTTTTAGACAAATTCTTTATAACTTAATAAAGGGTGTCCCAACAAGAAGGCAAGATTTAAATTTTAAACAAACCACAGATATTTGAAAAAATAGTGAATGAGGTTATGTATAGAAGAACACATCGGGCAGAAAGCCGCCTCGGCTTTGCTGGCACACACGCGATCTTTTAATGAAATTTTCAATGACCGTCTTCCATAAATGCTGCGGTATTTCATTAATGCTGCGTTTAATTTCCTCTTTTAAGACTTGAGTCGTCGTCGGCTTATTCGCTTAAACCATCGACTTCAAAAAACCCCAAAGAAAAAAGTTTAATGGTATTAAATCGCACGATCTGATGCAGCAATTGATTGTTTCTCTGGATATATGACATATGGCGCCGTCTTGTTGAAACCACATGCCCTCAAATTCATTTCTTCAATTCTAGGCACGAAAAAACTGGTTATCATTTGCGAACATCTTGCATTCTTGTTGGGACACTCTTCTTCTTTTACAACATGAATTCTGGGTTTCAACCACTTGGATCTCTCGGAATTGGAAAAAAAAACGCATATAAATGTTTGAACAGCAATAAAAGAACAATATTTCACGCACTACATTGCTCAACCCAATTTTGTTCGTTCTCTTCAAAAAAGGACTCAATTATATATTTTTTACAGCCAACTTCATGATTAGGCCGCATAGTTGTTATACTACATCTTGATAGCTCAGATAGCAGGACTTGTTTGTGGAAAAGATCGATTGATTCTCGGCAATAGTTTGTCAGTGACCTATGAAATATCGAAAGAGAAAATCTAAATTTTTGATAGCGAAATAGTGTTCAGACAAGAAAACAATTGTCTGGTATTGTCTGTCTGTGCCAAATCGGTATTACAAAAATTCGAATGTTCAATTTTGATGTTAAAGATGCATCACATTCTGGAAAAGCAGTTGAAGATCCAGCGGACACAATGATTGATGGAAGGCGGAATATGGGCTTCACGTTTTTTACGGAAATAATTTTTTGACGTCTGCGATTTGCTTCTCAAACATTAAGAAATTTACCAATTTTTGAAGTGCATCATGAGAGGGGACGAGAAATGGATTACCTACAACAATGTTAAACGTAAGACACCACAGAGTAAGAAATGTGAATTGTCCCTAATCATTGCGAAAGTCTGTATTTAATTAAAAAAAAGTGATGCTGTCTGTTAGGTTGCATTTCAAGGCAAACTTTTTTTTCGGAGATCCAACCGGACTACACATCGACCAATCCTGGAAAATAATAATCAGCTAAACTTAACAGGAAAAGCGAGTATTGATCAACCGAATTCGTTCAGTATTCAGTTAAAATCAGCGTGGAAGCAATGATTTCCATAATCCGCCTTTCACTCGATACACTTTTCCCTGCGATACTCCATAGTTTTTATACTGTCAAACTCCTTAAACTAAGCATCAACCGCAGTCTCCACCTCAACATTGTTGGCAAATCTTTTACCACCAAGCCATTTTTTCAAGTTTGGACATAAAACATAGTCTGCGGGAACTATATATCAGACAAATATGGTGCGTGATGAAGCTATTCGAACTTTAATTCATTAATGTTGGCTATCACAATAATAAATATGTAAACTGGAGCATTGTCTTGATGAAATAACAATTTCTTTTTCGTCAAATGCCTAAACGCTGCAATAAATTAGCAAAATATTCACCGTTGCTGGTTTTTCCTTTCTGAAGACAATCAATAAAAATTAATCCCATGCGCATCCCAAAAACGAAACAAACATGACCTTGCCTGCAGATGGAACCGTCTACGCTTTCTTTTGACACGATTCTCCCTTTCCAGGTCACTACATTGACTATTCATTTTTTTCTTTATTTTATTTATTTTCGGCTCTACTCTGGCTAAAAACTCTACTGAAGCATCTTCACGACGCTGTTTTTGCTCTATTGAAAGCCAGCGCGGCACCCATCTTGCACACTTGTCAATATACGATGTATATATATAGAACTTTTTGAAATGCCTATCTTTTCAGCTAGCCCATGAACTTCAGCCGACGGTCATTCAATACAATTTTGTGGATTATCTTAATCGTATCTGGCGTGAACACTACGGTGTTCATCTTGGCAACTCGTGCAACCTTGTTTATACTCTGCTACCGAGTATTTTGCAGTCGTAAAAGAAGGAGCAGAATTCCCCTGAGTAGAATCTAGCTCGGCTTTAATATTTGTTGGACTGAAACCTTACAAGTGGAAATATTTGATTATACATAACGGCGAACAATTTTTTCCATGTTTACAAATTTACTAAGATCATTTAATTTTAATGGCTCAAATAAAAATGCTAAACAATGTGGAGCCTTGAAACTTAATATATATGTCTGATCGGGTTGCCACTTTTCACATAAAAATGCATTTTTTTGCAAACTACAGGCATCATCTATACGTCAGGTCGACTAGTTTAGGGACCGTCCTCGTACTATGACAATCGCTACATTCTCCAGATCTGGCATCTTGTTATTAATATATGTTCCGCTTTCTATAGAAGTATTTAGAGTGAAAATAAGAATGTCAAAAATCACACAGAGAACAAAAACTGTATGAGCATGTAATCATGCTGGACCCAGTAAGATGTTGAACCGGAATGGATAATATTTATTATTATTATTATTTGTTGTTTGTTTACTATAAGAAAACCGTTTTTCATTTTCATGAAAAACTTAACTGCATTCCGAACAACCCAATACTATTGCAATCAATCTGATTCTACAGTAAAGTAACCGAATTATGGTCATCTTTACACTAGAAATAGTCTATACAGATTTATAGGTACTTTGATGTTCGAAATATTATGCATCTAATTTTTAAAAACAGCCCTTAAAAGCCCTTTTATTTCAAAATATCTCGAAAACGGATCTTCCTTTTTATTTGAAACTACCTCGAAAATGGATCTTCAAATTGTAATAAAATTTTTTTTTTTTTTTTTGAATTTCTAAAAACTTTGAATAAAATGTTGGACTTTGCACAGTGACAAAAAGCCCCCCTCCCCACCAAAAAAAAAAAAAAAACGACGAAATGTAAACTTGGAATTGGTGTAATAAATCACAAAAAAGCTAAATTCTTGATCTCCAGGCTTATAGTAAACGACTCCTTTCATATAACATCAAAAAATATAGGATGATTTTTTAAGATTTAAGCTTTTCAGGTTGGCAGCACTGGTTGGTAATGGCGTCCAAGCGTCACCTGTCAAAGTGAAAAGTGTACAGTATACTCTGCAATTTCATCATGGAACGACTAACAAAAGAGCAACGATTGCAAATCGTTGAATTCATTATCAAAATTCGTGCGCTGTGACAAATGTGCATCGTTTGATACGATCATTTTATGGTCGTCTTAATCGACTTGCTGAATCAACAATTCGGATACGTAAACAACCAAAACTGTCGCACCTGGAGTGATGAACAGCCACCTGCCATACATGAATTACCAATGCATCCCGAAATAATGACAGTGTGGTGTGGTTTATGGGCTGGTGGCATCATCGGTCCATTTTTCTTTAAAGACGACCGGGGAAGAAACGTTACCGTCAACGGCGAACGATATCGAGCCGCGATACCTATTTTTTTGCCCCAATTAGCTGAGTAGAACTTGGTTGACATGTGGTTTCATTAGGACGGTGCAACATGCCACAGTGCTCGTGAAACAATGGATATGTTGAGGGATGAATTTGGTGAGCAGCTCATCTCTCGATTTGGCCCTGTGAACTGGCCCCCAAGATCTTGCGATTTAACGCCTTTTGATTATTTCCTGTCGGGTTATGTCAAGTCGTTAGTCCATGTGGACAAGCCAAACACTATTGAAGCCTTACAGGATAACATAACACGCGTTATTCGTGGAATACAGGCCGAAATGGTCGAAAAAGTGAGGACAAATTGGACCTTCCGAATGGACACTTTGAGACGGAGGCGCGGACAACATTTACATGAAATTATCTTTAAAAATTAAATAGCAAAGACTAGTATATCGATTCCAAAAAAAAGTTTTAATACATGATGCAAATTTGAGTGTTTTATTCGATTAAAAAAAAAAACTACGATTAAAAAAATTACCCTTTAATACCAAAATCGCTAAAATAAAAGAAATCGGCGAAACTTTGTGATTTCAAGGAAAACCAACTAAGATAAAGAAAAGACAAAGCCGGGTTTATTCGCCGCTATGCAAATTTCGGTCTTATTCCCATTCCAAAATTCCAAGTAGTTCAGAGATTAGAACAGTTTTTCAAAACAGCGATTTTTTATAAAATTACGTAAGATTTCCAAATACGAGTATTGATATAAGTAAGAACGTGTTTTTTGCTGTTGCTAAGCATTTAAGTCCTCAACACACGAGTTGTTGTCTAAGGGCGATTTCAAACTTCAATTAATTTCGAAAGTTATAACAAATTCACATAATAGCGATTTTTTTCAATAAAAAAATAATTTTTTCTTATAAAAAAGAATTGATCTATGGCTTAATTCCGATTAGTGGATCCATTTACAAAAATTACATTAATTTGTAAATTGGCAAAGAGATGGCCACGTAGTGAAAAAAATTGCCAATTTAAAAAATCGCCACTGTTTTCCATATCCCAGGGTGATGGTGAGTGGGTAATCATAGGTGGATATATACAAATTTAGGCTACACCTGCCGCTAATACTTTTGAGGAGAGAGCAAATTTAATATATTTCTTAATTCGTAAAATATCATATTTGTTACTTTTTACGGTATACTCGTACATACTTGTTTCGATACCAGTGACAAGGTTACCAAACGGTAAACAAGCAAAATATTTTTAAAAGGCTAAATTAAAAACCTAAGTAACTGAATGTGCAGAAAAATTGTTTCGCTCCTCAGAGTCAGGCTCCAAAATTAAAGGCTGACTTAGTAGTAATTTACTCTTTTGCTAAGCTTTTTGCGTTGTTGTCTCTCTGACCTCGGGGGTTTCTGTTCTATAAAATCTATAACAATTGCTTAACAAATCTAAATGGGGCAATGTAAACATTGGGAAATCTCTTGCAAACTGTCGATTCCGATAATTTCAACAATTTTCTTTCAACTACCAAAATATTGCTCGACGAAGACGTGTGTAAATTCTCTTGTACAAGTACAATTTTGCTAAAAATATATCGATGTTTAAGGTTTTGGTGCCAATGTAATATTTCCTGCTACTAAAATTTTACAACCAAAGTTAATTAAATTTCAAAAATATTATTGACCGATACATTACATTCCACGGTAGCGTGAATCACATTCACGTTTCCGTAACTGTGTAAAAGGCCATAACCTAAGCTATTAACAAAATTCTACCCTTTTCGCAAAAGAAAATAAAAGTTTATGGGCTGTTAATACAACGCTACATTTTCGATTTGAATTACCACAAACCTATAGAGCAGTTATCCAAAAGACAGAATGAAGCCTTGCAAAATGGCGGCTCTAAAACACCTGTAAAGCGTTACACTAAAGAATATTCCTACAATGGCCGTTAACAGCAATTTACAGGAACAAAATTAATGATTTCATCATAGCAATGTTTAACACTTTCCTCCTATTTAATGTTGAGGCTGAGTGCAACCATAGTCAAAGGCTCTCAAGGGAGTACAACATAAAAAACAACATGGTTAATTAGCATCAATACATTTCAAAATTCCACTACAACATATAGTGCTGCTTGCTAAGGATACACTTATTGTATTACGAGTACGATGTATACATACCTTTCTGGGTTGAAATTCATATTTTACACAATGCTGAAAACCTTTGCCTTTAACTTTCATCGAAGTCAGGACGAGGCAATTACCAACAAAATGGGCGGTGTAGCCAACACCTTTTGATGTTTTGAAACTGCAAAGAATAACAAAATGGATGGGAAAAGAAAGGTGAGAAAACTCCGCTGAAGTTTAAGAACAAGAATAAATTAATTAAATTGAATTTAACAGCAAATTAAAACCGATAATTAGCCAAAACTTAAACAAAGCTGGTCATGGAGGACCAAAATTAATTTCCAATGCAAAGAAGGTGAAAATGAAAATTAGGAAATGAAAAGAAATCCATTGTTGACGTACTTACCAATAGAGGTAGGGTTTCTCGCGTTCAATATTCACAGAATTAATGGGATCCAAACGAAACCATGTGGTAAATGTAAAACCATTTTCATAAGGCCATTTAGCCAATGGCGGTAAAACCATAGCCTAAAAAGGAAGAGAGAAGAGAGGAGGGGAAAACATGGTTCAATAAATGTTAGCATAGTAGTAAGGTAATTGAAAACTTGGGTGCAAAATATATCAAAATACAAGGCTATCAACTTAGTGATTTCAAAACCGCCGGCCTGGCAGGGCTGTCAGCCGTTAAATAATTGCCAGCTGAAATATTTTTTATTTAATGAAAAGTTTGCCATTTACGAATATGGATCATTTAACAACCGAACAACGAGCAAAAATAGTTAAAACTTGCTACGAAAGTGGTGACTCAAATGTGAATTTAAACCGAATAGAATTTTCTTCAGCGATGAAGCTCATTTTTCACTCGCTGGTTACGCCAACAAGCAAAATTGTCGCATTTGCGCTTCGGAAAAGCCAGAAGTGATCATGAAAAAGCCACTGCATCCGAAAAAAGTGACTGTTTGGTGCGCATTAGGATTTGGAGGTGTCAATGGGGCCGTATTTTTTCGAAAACTACCTCAAAAGGATCCACTGCAGCAACCAATCCAAAGGCGGTTATTTAAATGACATCGTATTTCGTATATAATGCCAAGGTCCAAGCATTATAGTAAAGTAAAAGTTTGATCGAAATCATAGCTTTATATGTGTTGTATTTAACTTGACTTTTGAAACCGAAAAATGGATAACCCTGTATATATAGATTTTTTTTGTATCTTGCTAAGCTCGAGATCAGGGTTTTGCGTAATTGTTTCTACTTGATATTATGTTTTCCTTTGGGAAACATATTGAGGGGTTGGAAACTTAAAAAAAACAAAATATTGAGCTTTAGTTTGACATGATTTGTTGTCGTTTTTTGGTCCTTTGTTTTTTTTTTTTTTTTGCTACAATAAGATATATTCATTTTCCGATCCTCAATGAGAATCGAAATAATGAATGATAACAAACATTGTAGAAGACTTTAGTCTCAAGTTTGACTTCCAACTCCCTTCGCTGTCCATGGTCAGCTGGCTTCAGTTCCTGAGTCAATTGAACTTTGCATGCATGAAGATGCAAATCTTTCGTCAAAATGGTAGATTTGGAGACACCAATTTGCTGAGATCGGTGTCGAATTGAGGTGGATGGAGTTTGAGCGACATCATTACGTACAGCTGCGACATTTTCGGTCGATCAACCTGGTCGAAGGCGCGTTGTTGTCTTTACATCACTAACAGGCCGAGTTTTGGCAAATTTATCCATCAATCTCTTTACAATTAACTCTTTTGGAGCATTATTGTGACACAAATTGATCGCAATTTGCGAACTTTCACCATTTTGGTAAAAAAATTTTACAATGAGAATGCGTTGTTCATTCGTGTAGTGCCCCATTTTTACTAACCTCGAACAATAACAATTGTTCAAATGTCAAGCAATGACACTTCGAATGTCGCCAAATTTAAATCTTGCATTCTTGTTTGGACGCCCTTTAGAATGAATGTGAGTTCATTGAACATGAGAAGCTTTCCCAGGTCCTATCCATGAGGTACAAGAGAATTGTGTAAATCTGGACACTATGTAGCGTTTGAGAGAGCAAAAAGGAAGGATTAGGATTTGTGGCAAGAAAACCATGAATTTCCCATGACAATAAGGCACCATCTCACGAGGTTTTCATTGCCGAACGAATTTCTGTCCAGAAACCGAACAGATGTCATCTATTGAACAACCACCGTATTTGCCTGAAATGGATCTGGTTGACTCAAATTCAAATTAACACTTCGAAGCACTAGTTTTGAGACGATAGAAGACATAAAAGGAAATTCGAGCGAGAACGTAAGTCTTCTCGATGAAATGCATTTAAAAGGTGCTTTAATGAATGCAATTCATTAGCATAAGTACATTATTTGGAAAGAGACTCTGAAGGCGATACAAATCGAAAATATCTTAGCGGTTTAGAATAAAGAATAAATATTTACTATTTAACAGATGCCACGAATGTTATGAATACGTGTATGATAAGTGAGCAAAATGACTCATCACTTGCATTAGAAATGGATTGTATTTTAATTCAACCGTAAAAAGTAAACTGGTCTTTTAAATCGGGCTAATAAATATATCATGACGTGACGAAAATAGCCAACCATGTCTTAACATATTGAAGAATTATTTGAAAAATAATTGACGGAATGCTATTCAGGATATGTAGCTTTCTAAAGATTGAAGAACTCATTTAGTTGATCTTTAGATGTACAGTTGCATACTGGAGAAACTCGAAAAGTGTACGCTATAAATACACTCAGCGAAATTCAATTAAAGGCATTCACTTTCATTTAGGTCATTTGAACGTTATGCATGTTGGCAAAGTTTTTCGTATTAAATCATATGTTTCCATTCATTTTATGTTAAATACAACATTTTTCTATTTTATTTAAATAACAAATTTAGTATAAGAAAAAATAAAACGCAACGCTCTATGTTCTATGTTATCAAAAATCAAAAAGAGGAACTTCAAAAAGGCTGAATAATGTAAATTAATAACGTGTCCATCGCCCAGGATCTTGAATTACTTCAAAAATCCGTTTTGGCATCGAATCAGTCATTTTTTGAAACTCGGCAAGTGGTATTTGAGCCCATTCCTGAGATATGGTTTTTCGAAGCTCTTCCACCGATTGAAATTTTCTCCCGTTAGCATAAACCCGACGGGCCAGGTTGCCCCACATGTTTTCCAGAGATCGGACATGGCCATAACATAGTGGTAACTTTTTTGTCTTGAAACCAGATTCGACTACCTCGTGAAACGTTTATGGCCGCATTATCCCGCTGAAAAATCGTGTCGTAGATCGTTCTTCATCCAAAAGATCCACAAGAACATTCTCCAACAAATTTATGTAGCCATCTGAATTCAAACTCCCGGAAATTTTGCATATTGGAATTTAATTGCGGTAGCTGAATGCAGCCCAAACCATTAGCGATCCGCCATCAAAGTTTCGCTTTGTGGAGTAACATTCAGGCTGCCGAATGTTATGCCAGTAATAATTAAAACCATCAGGGCCATCCAAATTAAACTTTTTCTCATCTGAGAAAATCACCTTTTACCACTTTTTCTGACCATGACATGTGATATATAGCAAATTTTAGCCCAGCCACTTTGTGTCCGTTTGATAGAGCTGGTTTAGACCTCATTTTGTTGAAAATTAGTCGGTTGCTAGTTGCTAAAATTTGCTGAACACGTCGCTTGGTTATTGGTGGATTTAATTGTGATACAATTTTTTAAGCCGTTGAATATCTTTTAAGACCTGCGCGAATGACAGTGGCTTCACCTCGTAGTGATTCTCTCTGATTATTATAAGTTTTTCTATTTTTGTTAAAATTTTCCTTCCGTTTTACTATATTGTCTACAGCAGCAGCAGAGCGCTCCAGTTTGTGTGCAATTTTTCGGTTAGACCATCCGACATCCTTGTATGCAAGGACTTGAGTGACTTCTTCGCCGGTGAGCGTCTTTCCTTTACCTATTTAAAAATAATTTAACAAACACCGATTTTCACAAAACTAAACGTTAAAAAACAGTATTTTCAATAAATGTAGTTACAAAAAAAACACAAATCAACTCCTGAACTGGCCTCTTTGGACGTTTTAAGGCGAATGCCTTTAATTGAATTTCGCACCAGAAAACACAAAAATTCACGGAATTTAAATTTAAGCGACAAAACAAATTGTAAATTTTTGCAAAATAGAAAAAAAGAAGGTTCCGCTATTCGAGAATCCAGTTTTGTCTGCAAAAATGCGGTTGCCTTTAATTGAGTTTCGCTGAGTGTAAGTAATTTAAAATGTGTGAAAGTTATAAAATATTCTAATTTGAAGTTTAAGCACTGATTTCTCTTTGCCACACTCAAAATTAGACTACATCATTAAATTATATCCAACAACCAAATAACACATCTCATTATACAACGACCTTATACCTCTTCTCAAATATCTGTCATCCAGTTATTTTGCTGCAAGAGTCATATACTCTTTTTCAACCCGCTGCCATTACGTTTATCCACCCACGCCTCCAAAAAAATTAACTACTTATCTTACTTCCAATTACAAGAGCGATGTTCCATTATAATCTCATTATGTCCATGGTAATTCCATGTTAACATGTATTAAGTTTCAATTTTTTCCATTTACATTCACAATATTATTTCAGGCATTTCCACACCATTTATAATGCAAGTCACGTTAATGGGCACTGTGGGCTGGAGAAAACCCGTATACAGCAGCAATGATATTTATGATCAATTTCGAAAGGAAAGAAGGGATGCAAAAACACTGACGTTTTTAAATTTTTCATATCTTTAAGTCCATATTTACACATTCAATGATGTAAAAGGATAAAGGTCAGCTCACAGTGTACTCGTATGTGAGCTGGAAACAAAGGATAAAGCTAATGTGTATGAGATACAAAAATGTATGTACATGAGACAATTTTCATACTTTATACAACTACATTTAAAAACAAAAAGAAGGAGAAAAAGAACGTTTTTGGAGAAAAACGAAAATGGTAATTTGTGTATCGTTCAGAGGGCTTTTCTGCCTTGTCCTTACCTTAAATAAATCGTCTATTGGGACTTGATTTATTATGCTAATTAATACGGCTTTCTTTCACAAAGGTGTATGACATATTTGTTCCAATTTCTGATATATTTTTGTACGATACAAGTAAAGTTTGCACGTTTGCTTTCAGAAGAACTACGTCAAATGTTCTCACTACACTAAAATCTTCATCTGATATTTCAAAAAGTAAATATGTTCTTAATCATCATAAAAACTAAGAGCTTTAAGGTAGCAGTTTAAAATTTTACAGGAAAATGTCTTATAATCATTGGCTTAAGGACGAAATTAGGCAAAATCGGATCAGTAGAATTAGACTACCCGTACAGGGAGTGAAACCACGTTTGGAAAATGTTCATCGCAAAAACTAAGAGCCCGGACAGCTTGAGCTAGCAGTTTGAAAATTTGCAGGAAGATGTCTTATAATCATTGGCAGCTTAAGGACGAAATTGGGATTGAAATCACGTTTGAAAATGTTCATCATTTATTCGTTAAGCAAAATCAACATACGGTTGAACTTGTTGAAATTGAGACAGAATTATTAAAACTAAAATTGTGGATGTTATTACTGAAAAAATTCTTTAAAATACGATTTTGCGCTATATCTATGATATATCTGTGGTCACAAGGAAAAACGACTTAGGTGAGGTTAGAACAGAGTCTAACCTATCGGCTCTTATTGTCTTAATGTCCTTATTTGGACCAATCCCCATTTCAAAATCTCTGAGTGGTTGTTATTACTGAAAAAAATCTTTAAAATACGATTTTACGCTATATCTGCGATATATCTGTGATTTCAAGGAAAAACGACTTAAGTGGGGTTAAAACAGTGTCTAACTTATTCCCTCTTATTGTCTTATAGTCCTTATTTGGACCAATCCCCATTTCAAAATATCTGAGTAATTTACAATCTTATTAATAGTTCAAAACACATAAACTTCTAAATAATACATACATACGCATAATACTTCTAAATATTAATAAAAACTTAGAGTAAAAAGAAAACAAACTCCCATGCATCTCATGAATAAGATACGGAAAGCAGTGAGCTTACGCGCATTCACTCAACGGGATCCACAATTCAACAACGATTCTTTCTGGACGTCACAGTTCGAAAAAAAAACTTATTGATTACTCGACTACTCCAAGTGTTCGTCAGACACATTAAGGTGAACACAGCTCAAATAATGATAGGTGGCTGTATGTGGAATTGAACCCGGAATCTTACGAACGATAGTCACGTGTACTAACTACTGCGTCACGATTGGTAAAATAATATGGGAATAATTTTTTTTTATTATTGTTTACATCTTTAAGACATATGTTGTCGTCTAAACATGATGTCAGAATTCCATATACTTCAAAAATTATAACAAAATATTCATAACAGTGGTTATATAAAAAGCAATTAACAGCTCAGTACAATAAATTCCGACTTAATTTATTTTTCTTTATAAATATAGGTTTTACATATGAGGAGCAGGTTTTTTGACATTCCCACTTACTTGGCGAAGAGCTGGTACAATGTCCAGAATACTTTGCCAGCGGACGATATCGGACCAGTAGGAAAAAGCTCCATACAAAAATTGAACTCAACTCCAAAAATTCTTCAGAATTTTTTCAACAAATTTACTACAATATCTTTCCGTTACTTTAAAGTAAATGGTTGACCTTATTGTGGGTGAGTTTATTGGAAAGTGCCAGGAAGCAGAACTGAAAACTGTGCAAAATCGACATAATTTTCATGAGAAAAGATGGTTATTTGCACGACTAGATATATGACAATAAGTCGGTACGACGTCCATGACACGATGGTTCATACAAGGACTAAACCCACACATGGAAAAAATGGGTCCTTTTCATAATTTTTCTAACAGTTTCGCCATTTTATTCTTTGTTAGGAGCAGTAAACGGTGGTAATTACCAGATACGGGAAGAATTATTATTAGTAAAGGACAAAAATAGTAAAGGTGGTGAAAATAGTAAAAAACTTTTCACGTTTTACGTTTTTCATACCAAAAGAAATATTTCCAGTTCACACAAAAATAGGAGTGTTTACATAAAACATATTGTAGATTGCCTATTTTCGAAAAAGCGAGCCAAGTTCACAAGTTGTGTATGAGGATAGGACATTTAAGTCACGCCCACTTATCTTACATCAGCCGGAGCACTGTGGGCCACAATCCATGATGAGGTGAGTAAAGTCCTGCAAGAATATAAGTTTTGCTCACTCGAGTGTTTTACTTTGTTCCACTTCATTTACTTTTGCAAGCACAATTATCACGTAGTCTCTTCTTTATTGAAAAAATATGAGTAATTAAATTAAAAAGCAGAATGTACAATCATGGAAATAACTTCATTTTTTTGGGAAATTTCTAAGGAAGTCGGACAGAAATTATGATATACTAAAATCGATTTATGACTTGGGAACGAAGCAAGTAATGCTACAATTTTGTTTCTCATACTAATAATAGATTTATTTAGTATTATTATTATTATTATAATTTTTTTTTTTTTTTTTTTGTTTTGAACAAAAAATAGAAAAAATCGCTATAATAAAAACATGCTGAAATAAAAAATGTGCTAAAAATAAAATATGACTATAAATTTGGATATTTTCACAAATTTGCTCTCAATTTCCGAGGTTCAATCATATCTTCATTTTAGTATTTTCCTATTTTATTGTTTTCTTTCGATTTTTTTATACAAAGGGTATAAACATAGGTCAAAAATTATACTATTTTGGCGATTGAAAATAATGTTTTCGTATACTTTTATATACTTATGTACTTTTTTGTTCAACGCTCGTAGAAACCCCAAAAAAGTGAAGCCATTTTTATGTTTGGATGCTCCGTTTCCGAGATTTGGTTTCGTTTTCAATTTTTTGTTAATTATGTATGTATTATGTATATATAGGGTGATTTTTTAATCGTAGTTTTTTTGAAAACCGAATAAAACACTCAAATTTGCATCATACATTAAAATTTTTTGTTGGAATCGATAAATTGGTCTTTGCCATTTAATTTTTAAAGATAATTGCAAATGTTGTCCGCGGATCTGTCTCAAAATGTCCATTCGGAAGGTCCAATTTTTTCCACTTTTTAGAGCATTTCGGCCTGTACTCCACGAATAACGCGTGTTATATTATCCTGTAAAGCTTCAATAGTGTTCGGCTTGTCCACATCGACTAACGACTTGACATAACCCCACAAGAAATTATCAAGAGGCGTTAAATCGCAAGATCTTGGGGGCCAAATCGAGAGATAAGCTGCTCACCAAATTCATCCCTCAACATATCCATTGTTTCACGAGCAGTGTTCAGTGTTCAGTTCCACTCAGCCAATTGGGGGAAAAAAAAAATTCCTTGTGGTTGAGTAACACATGTCCAATCGCTGAAAATGGCGACGAATTGACATTTCACGATCGTCATTAACACTGGTCGCTACGGCTGCAATATTTTCTTCGGTGCGCACTCAACGCACGCGAGTCGATAGTTTTATGCCCAACATAGTAAATTTGGTGCGAAATTTGGAGGTAACAGCACGAATTGTTGATTCACAGGTCGATTATGACGACCATAAAATGGTCGTATCAAACGATGCACATTTGTCACAGAGCACGAATTTTGATAATAAATTTCAACTATTTGCAATCATTGCTCGTTTGTTAGTCTTTCCATGATGAAATGGCAGAGTATACTGTACACTTTTCACTTTGACAGATGACGTTTGAACGCCATTACCAATCGGTGCTCCCAACCTGAAAAACTTAAATCTTAAAAAATCACCTTATATATGTATATGAATAATATAAGTATACCTGATGACCAAAAAAGTTCAGCAAAACGTTAAAATTATCTAACTGTACTTGTTACAGAAGTTCTATTGAATGAGTATTTCAGTTCAGTGGCCCAACAACAGAAAAAATACATTACAGGACGCAACAAGATAGGAGCAATAATAATAATTATATACGAGGTGTGATCAAAAAAATAACCGTTAGTTTAAATTTTTTTCAAAAAGTACTTATTTATTCGTCAATTTCTATTTTATTTCCCTTAAAGTAGTCCCCCTCAGATATAATACACTTGTGCCAGCGTTTCTTCTAATCCTCGAAACACTTCTAAAACGCGCTTTTTGGTACCGCCAACAACTCCTGTTTCGATTTTGCTTTTATCTCCTTAATCGTAGCAAAACGCTTTCCTTTCATCGGTGTCTTCAGTTTTGGGAACAGAAGAAAATCAGCGGGGGCCAAGTCCGGTGAATACTCTGGTTGGGGCATGCTTGAGGTTTTGTTTTTGGCCAAAAACGCACGCACAAGTATCGATGTGCGAGCTGGTGCGTTATCATGGTGCAAAATCCACGATTGATTTTTCCACAATTCTGTGCGTTTCTGACGAACTGCTACGCACAAACGGCGCATAAGTTCAAGGTAGTATTCTTTATTGACCGTACGATCTTGTGGCAAGAATTCGTGATGCACCACGCCATTGTAATCGAAGAAAACAGTGAGCAAAACCTTCACATTTAACCGAACTTGACGTGCTTTTTTCGGTCCAGGACGAGCATCGTCATTGACATCTTCTCGGCCTTTCTAAAACCGGTTATACCACGATTGAACTTATGTTCTGCTCATAGTAGACTCGCCAAACGCCACAGTCAACATTTCAAATGTCCTTGCACATTTAATTAAATTTTTTACACAAAACCTAATACAGCTTTTTTGATCCAATTTTTCGAATAGTAAAATATCGAAGAGCACACCAAAACACGACTAACCTTTTTATCTTTCAAAAACAAACTGACAACTCAAAATGGCTGATATTGTCAACACATATAACAGACATGTGTACTAACATAACAGAAAAACTGCGAAAATCGAACATACGTAGCTCACTCAATTTGAAAATAAACGGTATTTTTTTTTTTTGATCACACTTCGTAGTATGAGTTTCTGCTTTGTTTTCATGTTATTCAAAGGCATTCCAACGCGAATATTTTCATGTAAAGCCATAATATGACAATATATAAACATATATACGAGTATGTATTGCTCTGGCCAAATTTTTGGCACTTTGTTTTTTACTTCTTGACTTCTTGACCATGAGCTTATTGCAATTTCAATTAAAATTTTCTTACATAATATCGACATTATATTTGTGTGTATTACAAAAACTAAATGTTATAGAATCCATGCCAACTAAAATGTTATGGAATCCACTTTCAATCGATACTTCAAACCAATATTTTTCCATTAGTACATTTCCTTTAGTGAAGGCAGTACAGAATTTCAATTATGAAATCCTTAAAGCAGCCAACAAAAACTGAAGAAAGGAAAACATAAATCATCTATCGATATTTTACAGGAAACAACAGCAACAACAATGGAATTTCTTATAGCATTTTATTAACAATAACATTTTTAAATAAAACAATAGCATATAACTTTACAGCACCCCACTAATGGTGAATAGTTCTAGGAGGCAGCAAAAGGAAATGAGAAATGCTATGATTTATAGCTTTTGCTAATAAATACCCAGGATTATCATTGCATTGCCATGAACGTTTGTGGTCCTTAAGGACGCAGGAAGATTGATTATGTCTGCAAAGTACTTCCCCCGAAATCATATTTTGCTTTAATTACTTCTAAATCATTGCCACGCATTCCCACATCGGCCATGGTTGAAAATAATAGTTCCACAAAATACAAAATTTCTGCAAACTTTTAAATGGGGGCGCTGCGAAAACAAAAAGAGCCTCTGGCATTCGGTACTCATACGGGAATAACTCCATATTATTTGAGTTTCGAGTTGAAGTGCAAATTTCTGTACAATTATTTAGCTTTTAGCATTTAGCTAAATATATTCATTGGGAATTTAGCACAAAACTCAACAAATTTTTGCTCTCAGCACTCAGCACAGGGATTTATTTTTCTACTGCCAAATATAATTTGTGAATGTTTTGTATAGTTTGTGGTAGGAGTATGAATGTCTGTTCCTTCCCTGGTATAACTTTTCTAATGATATTTGAATTAATTTTCAAAACTTGGCTTAGCTGTGTATTTAGCTGCATCAGTTTGTTGGCTCACCTCGCAGTTGATGCGACGGTGGTTGAGTTAGAGTGGTTTGCAAATCTGTGGCCTAAGTAGGTGTATGTGTCTATGTGTATGTACAAATGCTGCATGTGTTGCATTCGGGTTTGTTGTGTGGTTATGTTTTGTGGACTTGTATCTCAGTGATACTGTTGGCTATTGGCGGTAGTGACGATGGTTTGCCATTTAAATAATAGCATAATTGGGATTTCAATGTAAACAGAAGTTAGGTTTTAAATTTCATGAAATATTTTGCGAATTGCATAGTATTTGATAATTATTTACAAAGGAAAATGAAATCGCCACCAACATTGTATAATGTAGTATTTTTTGCCTTGATTAATCAATTATATAATTAATTTAATTATAATAATAACTACAACGTATGACTTATCAAATTCTGCGGTTAATCCAAGTCTGTGGAGTCGCAGATTAGGAATGATGGTTTAACTGGCTTGCCCAGAGTTGAAGTAAAAGATGAAGCCAATTTAATTTATGTGACTCCTGCTCTGTCACAATAGACATCCGTTCGTCGGGAAGGTATACCACTTTGTTTTGCCGCCATTATATAAACATTAGTCTCGACAGTTCATATTTGGCAGTCTTGAAGTAGAGACGTTGCAAATTTATTATGGAAAAATATTCGATAAACCAACGTGTTTTAATCGTTAAAAACAACGTGCCAACAAGACGCACTATTTATCGTGTAGTGAATGATTTCGAAGAAAGAGGGTTTGTAGCTAATAGGACCAAACATGGACCACAACATACTACAAGATCGGCTAAAAACATTACTGCTGCTCAAGAAAGTGTTCAAAACAATCCATCAACCTCAATTCGACGCCGTGCTCAGAAGCTTGGTCTTCAAAGAACAACTTTGGCCACAATTTTTCACAAAGATTTGCATTTGTTTCAATTTAAGATTCAGTTGACGCAAGAGCTTCTTCCACAAGACCATTTACGCTGCTGTACACATGCCAATAGGATGTTACAGCTCGCCCTAGACAACCACGATTTTCATTTGCATGGATATGTGAATAAACAGAATAGTCGGTTCTGGGCAATGAAAAACGCTCGAACTATTCATCAGTCACCTTTGCATTCATTGGTAGAGCTGTGGGAAGACATTTCGCCATGGAAGACAACAAAATTTCGCCAAAGCGACTTCAGGTTAGAGAAATTTGAATGTCACTTGACCTTTCTGAAAATTCTCCTCTAGTTACATGGGAGGCCCTAAATACATTCAGAATTTTAAAAATTTAAAATTTGCTACCTTATGCTCATTATGGTAACAGTGAAGAAAACAAATCTTCCATGTGTATTTTAGTTTAACCGATTAACTCGCAGTTGTAATCCAAATGATCTAAAAACTAGTAAGACCAGCCTCGCATATGAAATGTCGTCTTAAATTCCTCTAACCTATAATGTATACTTAAGATGGCCCCTTCTAAAGCTGCACAACTGTAACTGACCTATAAAAGTAGAAAATTAATTCGATGCATCATTTCATTCAGCAATCGTTCAGGAGTTACCTACTACGGTAATAAAACGTCAAGTAATTTTCGTAGTTTTATTACGAAATGTCTGTGGCTTCACGTGAATGTTAATATATCAAAAATATTATTGTACACAGGAAAACAACAAATTGCAACAAATTTATTTATTTTTTTTTTTCTCACAATTTGTTTATTATTAAAATTGACACAAAAAACTAAAAGAACTAAAAAGAAAGAAGAAAAGAAAGAAAGAATCGCCATAACATATGTGACTCATGTGACATCGTACAACATACAAAGAAAACCCCATTACAATTCCCTCCGATTGAAATGATCAAATAAAACCCAAACCGTAAAGGATTCCTTAACATTATGTAGCCGTAATAAAAACAAAAAGAAAAACAACGGCGAAACATAACAAATTTCGGGAAAATACAGCTTCAGCCATTACACCAAGATGGGGGTCATAAAGGGAAGACCTGGAGCCAACAAATCCAAGTTGCAGAAGAACATGAAACTGGTAGTACAGTTGTGAGCTCGAACCAACAATAAACATGAATTGAAATATAAATAATGTAAAACCCATAACGTAACATAACATACTCGTCGTGTATGAGTACTTTGAAAAAGACGAGAGAGAGAGATAGTTGTGAGTTGTCGTGTGCCATGGCAGTGGCAAGGAGGTACAACTGCTTGCATGTTTCCAAGGAAAAGGTGTATTTCACTTGCTTTACAGAAATACAAACAAACAAACAGAAATAAATAGCTCCGAAAGCAGAAAAAAAATACAATTTGTTGTTCATCCGCACGACAGCTGAACAAGATGACGTGATATTGCGAGCAATGAATTCGTATAACCAACATGGGGTAATAAAACCATAAGACCGAATGGTAACTACCACTGCTCCCAGGATATCTCATCTGCATTACCATATACGAGCACAGTACAACTGGCACAAGGTAGTAAATTATTTGATTGTTAAATAAAATATGAAGATACATCTCTCTTACACACACACATACATACACACACAACACAATAAAGTAAGAGACAATAAAAGTGTACACAAAATGTAATACTTACAGATCCTTTGCGTCCTGGAAAACTAAAAAATACATCAGGGCCATTACGATGAGGCATTTGTCTTAAAACATTTAACAGCTTCGCTGAATGACGTGGCCATTTGCCGTTTACGGCCTTCATGGTGCCGAACAGCAATTTCAATTCTTTCACAGTGATGCTGTAGCTGGCCAAAACGCCCAACATTTCGATAAGAAGATCTGTAAAAGAGAAAAACAAACACACTTAAATAAGCTCGTCTATACTTATAAAGATAGTGAGCAGGAGACTTAAAATTAAACAAATAAATAGTGAATGTTTTAAGAAGAAATCGTTGTGCTTAGTTCAGCTGGAGCACAAAATGAGAAGAAAGACAAACGAAATGTTTCATTGTTTTAAATTAATTAGAATGTGAAAAGCCTACTCATAGAGGCTGCCTATACAATGTGCCCTGCAGCGGTAATAGTCCCTTATTCATTTCCATTATTTCGAATAAGATAACAATTGCTTTAATAAATTACTCATTTAAACTTAAACTTAATAAGAAAAATATTGTGTAAGACTTTGACTTATGGCCTCTTTTATACCTCCATCAAAGGAAGGGGGCTGCATTATTAAGTTTGTCGTCATGTTTGGAAACACTTAACGTATTGCTTATTGTTGTAAAAGTCTAAGGCGATTGAAGCAAATCCGTTTATCAGAAAGCGAGTCTGTTGAAAGCTCATTAGAAACCGCAATGCCTATGCTAGAACACAAATATTTGTCTAGAAAATATATCAGGAGCATAGGCAAATACAAATGGATCAACTAAGAAAGAACTAGTCCATGCAAGGATTGAACCAATGTCAAGAGAAATAAGATTTTTTCGATAACTTTCAAATACTTATAATACAACATTATAATCTGTATTTGGTGGTCCTTAGTAGCGAAACATTTGAACTTAGATGGCATTTTGAATGAATGTGGACGTTCTAGATAAAAATACCGACTTTTCTAAAAACGAAAATTTGAATTTGGGATTTTTTAGACAAAAAAAAGGAAATCACCAATATATATTTAAATAATATATTTCATCACCAAAGTGAATACTCTTTTGTACCAACGAAGCGCGCGGCCCTTGCTAGTCGTCCTAGCCGTCATTTACAGCCAAACTCTTGTCGACTCGTTCAGTGAACAACCATTCAACACCCACCAGCGAAATCTTCTATTCTAAATAACTGACTAAAGAACTAATTAAACAGTATTATCTATTTTTCGGTTTCAAAAGTAAATTTTAAATAAAACACAATTGAAACTTTGATTTTAATGAAAATTTTATTTCATTATAATGCTTGGACCTTGCCACTATGTACAAAATAAAGGGTGTCCTAACAAGAACACAAGATTTAAATTTGGTGCCATTCGAAGTGTAATTGTTTGACATTTGAACAATTGTTATTGTTTGCTAGTAGAAGGTACGAGGTTAGTAAAAATGGAGGAGCATTCTCATTGTGAAATTGTTTTATCAAAATGGTGAAAGTTTTGCGGCTGCAGTTTGCAAATTGCGATCAATTTGGGGTCACAATAATGCTTCAAAAGAGTCAACTGTAAAGAAATTAATGGATAAATTTGCCAAAACTGGGTCTGTTTGTGATGTAAAGACAACAACGCGCCTTCGACTAGGTCGATCGACCGAAAATGTCGCAGCTGTACGTGATGATGTCGCTCAAACTCCATCCACCTCAATTCGACACCGAGCTCAGCAAATTGGTGTCTCGAAAAAGTTGAATTAACCTTTCCTGGAAATAGCGCTCTGATTTTAAATTTGGATTGTCCGCCACACAGTCACTAACAGAAGCGATATTTTCGACAGTGCGATAATGCACAGATTTGACCACATATGTAACGCTTGCAGTCTCTTCAAATTATGACGACCATAATCATTTCGTTATGCATGTAGGGTGCCCACGATTGGAACACAACATTTACAGAAAGCTTTAGCTATTTCTACATGTTCTTCGGTTGTTACACGATTTATATTCATAAATGGCAAACCGGTCACTAAATAAATGACACTTCAAATGACAGGTATTTAACAGCTACCTGCCTTACCAGACGGCCGGTTTTGAAACAACTAAATGGATAACCCGTTATTACCACATATCCAAGATTTGATTCAATCATCGAGGATTTTTGTTTAGAATTGTCCTAAAACTGGGATTCCTACAAATCTAGAAAAATAGGGTTTCTTTCCAACTAGTTTTACAGCACATTTTAGAATGTACTTTTGTAGAGAATTTTTAAATATAAAATCGATTTTTTATATTGTTTTGCTTTGATTTTTCTACAAATGACTTATTTGTATACATAATAAGAAATGTATGTAGAAAGTATAACAAGATTCGGAAGCATTTTCAATGCACTGATTATATGAAGGACCTAATGGAACGGGGAGATATTACCGCAGTATTTATTCTAAAATATATGTTGGGCTGAACCGATTCCAAAAGTTTTGCTGGGTTGTAAGTCAACGAAATGCGAAATCTGTCAAAAATAACGCCGCTTTCGAGAGGGTGTACAGAAGAACCGGAGGTAAACAATTCCGAGCCAACCACAAGAAATCGGCCTTTTACAGATATATAGACTTTGTAACTCTCTGGGTTCGCTGACTGTGTTTCGAAGCAATTAAAAGCGGATGCCGGTCCATTTGTATTACGCGATTTCAACTCATCGGATTTTTCTTTGGTTTCAAGTCTAAGCCAGTTGGTCCTAGCCAATGGGTCATTTTCTCATGTGATGTCATTTATAGAACTTATTAATGTCTCAAGCGCAAATAGCTTCAATCCATTTTAACATCTACCAGTCCCTGTAGCAAAACTCACTAAAGACTCTTACAAAATCGTACTTTCAACTGCAAACTTAACGTATTTCAATGTATACTACTAAAAGAGAACATCTAAATTGTCTGTTGCCTATTTTTAGGTTTGCCTCCGCATAAAAATATCCTTGAAAAAGTACTTGAAATTGTACGGCATTTTGCTTTGACATTTGTGGCGATAAATTTATGTCGTAGGCCTAGACTAACTTTTAAAACGTACTGCATGTTTTGTTTATACTTTTGTTATTTTCTTTTTCTATGTTTTTTTTCTAGAAAACTTTTATCTGGGAGGAGAAAAACAATTGGTTTTGTTAGAAAACTTTTCTCGTTTCTTTCAAGATAAAAGAAAGAAAAATTTTTATGCAGATATCCCACTCCATTTGTATTTATAGAATTTCCTGCTGGTGCCTACTTTGGGATGCCTAAAAGGTAAATGTTATCTTATCGTCTTTGTTGCGAATGACAATAGAGCTGGTGGGAGGGGTTTTCAGTACTAATGATTAACATTTTTTCAAATATTTTATGAAAGATTTTGCAAGTTTCCTCACGTCTAAGCACTTGTCTCTATAACCGGAAGTTTTGTATCAATTTCCGCTCATTTGGGTGCTACCACAGCAACACTAACGCCAACCTACTAATATCCTGATGCTGTCATACTTGATGTTGCTGTGGCAAAATACTGTTGAGATGTGAATGAAGCTTATTACAGATGAAAAAGCTAATTAACCTTTGGGTTTTGCGAACCATGCCAAAAAAGACGCAAAAATAGTTTGTGTGTTTGAAGCATTCTCATCATGTCCTTTGCCTTTGTTACAATGGAAGCTGCAACAGCAGTACTCAACATATTCAGTTCAGTCTCCTAAGAGGGTATCGTTAGACATACTTTAAGGAATTTCTCATCCCAACCGCCACCTCCCCACTCCAGTGTATATACGTACATCTGACGTGTGCTGATTGTGTGCTCATTAGGTTTTATTAATTGTGCACGTGTTGACTGCATAATGAACTCATACACATGACTGGTAGCGACGATGACGACGGGCGCATCTGGAAAGATATCTATCCATTCTAATCCTTTGGTATTTCTTACACTTGAGTGCGTCGTCTTTAACAATGTCTTATTATCCATGGAGGTTTTCATGCGATAAGGAGCTAGATGTTTGTCAAAATCTTAGCTAGCTCAGTTTGGCCATGGTAGTGAAGGCGACAAGAGGATGCTTAAAGTATGCTATGAGTTGTTGGTTGTAAAAATGTTAAACACAGTGCATAATTTTAGCCGTGTATTATATTTGGTTTAGTAACTGTAATTTGGGAACTGCTTCAAATGAGGTAGAAAAATCTTATATCACAAGATTTTGGAGGCGGAAAGTGGACTTAAATCAAATGTTTATTTATGTTAGAGAGAAATATAATGCGCATTTGTTATACAACCAAACAACTAGAATTTATTACAATTCTATTCCATTCCATTTGCGTCAATTTAGCCGTTTATGCTCAACCTGCGTAGCGGAAAACCATAAAACACCTAAAGCTATGCAATGATGCGGAAACCTTTAGAATGCCTAAAATCATGCAATGTACATAATTACGAATCCTATTACAACTAGTAGCTAACTTTTGTGTTATTTCTCCTTGTGAATTTGAAATATTCATTAATCATGAAATGGGGACAGGGCTAGGCCGAAAATCCGTTCGCTTTGGTAAGATGTGCTTTGCTAAGACATATAGTTTTTTTTTTCGTAGTATGCCGAATAAAATATAATAAAATTACCACACAGTTCCCAACTCTGGCATTCTCTGTTTTTGGGAATGTCAGTTTTATATATTGTACTAAAATGTACAAATTATGTCAAAATTTTTGTTGTATATGTCCTTTTACGTAGAGAATGTTAAGTCTATATTGCCACATCAAATATAGAGCATGGAATCAATTTCAAGTTTATGATATTTTTTCGTTTCCAAATTAGTAAAAATAAAATTAAATGTAAAAAAAAAAATTATAACATCTTAAAAACCGTACCTAAATTTTTTTCGATTTCTGTTGTTTTTATAGAGTATTTATAGTTCGATATGTAAACCAAATTGATTTTGGCCTAATTGTTTTTAATTTTTTTTCTTTTTACTTCTTTTTTTTAAGAATTTCTAGCTTGATATACAAAAAATTTTAAAAATTTTAGAATCGAGTGAAAAATAATTCATTGTGTCAAATATTTCTTGGTTAGAGAAAGACAAAGAGAAAAGCTTATCAAGATAACAAATAATTATATGAAAATAATAACTCTTGTTATTACCATGCAAAGGAAAGATTTGTAAAGAAATACCATACTGTCAATCCTAGACACAAACCCTAAAAGTCGATAAAAACATCGATTTGAAAGATTTTCTCCTTCATTGTATTTGCCACAGTGACATCTAGATACCAGACTTAGCCGGGATGCTGGTAAAAAGTCAACACAAATTTTAAGAGATATTAGTTCTGCACTCAGATGAGTCATGGTACGATGATGTGACAATGCTGCAGCCAATTGCAACGCGTGCTGTGAAGGAACGATATTAGCAATTAGCAATAGAGAAATATAACGAATAACGATTATGTAAAGGAGGATATATGAAGATATAGAAGGATTCAGTGTTAGGCGTGAAGCGGGAGAATTCTATGCAAAAGGGAAACGTTAAGGCCCACTACTTTACGTACAATGATGAAAATCTTGTCATGGATTCGCAGAGTGTTGCTACTTCTAGAAGACGGCGCACGTGAAGCAATTACGATATTTACCGATGATGGCACGGCTGGTCACCATCAACCCAAAAACAGGTGTGGTATTATCATGCCTTAAGAAGCCAAATTTGCAAGTTGCAAAGGCTTGCAGGGAAAGCTGTTAAGCTGCGAAGCGTTGAGATTATAAGCAGCATACACGATTAGGCTAAATTCATGTCTGTTGATTGGAATTTCTGCATATTATATCCTGCGCTTAAAAAACGGCGAACCAAGTGAGTATTTAAAGTGTAACAAAAACTAAAGAAGACGATTTCGATAGCCCCATTCAGCAAAAGTTGTTGCAAGCCATGACTGACTTCGATGTCCTGAAAAGTTGATGGTCTATGCGGAATGATGCTGACCGATTCGAAGTACTCAATGAAGATAGAGAAAGACATATTTTCAATGCTGTGATAGTGTATAATCCAATCCCTTCAAAGCATTTATGCAGCTGGCAATTGAGGCAGCTGCAATAAACACGATTGGAACAATCTTAAAAAAGTTGCATATGTTATTTGGGCACGTATGGAAACATACGAGTATGTCACGAATTGAAAACATTATTGATATTATTGCTATCTTCTCAAATAGTGAGCAGAAAAGGCAAATTAGCTCTGTGGTAAACGAATGCAACAAATGTACCACATCTATTAGTCGTGAAAAAAAATGCCCCGGAATTGAAGTTGACGTATGAACTATGACCAGTATAGCCACATTGACTTGGTAAAGCGCTTTAAAATACAGTGATTTAAATGATTACTTCATGTTTGCGAATGGACCCAAGCAGTTAAGTAAGCAAAATGTTCTCGATAACGAACTCAAAGGACGGCGCAGAAGAGACCGGCCACAACTCTTTTTAAAGGACCAAGCTTCTGTTTCACTATCAAAAATTAGTGAGACAACTTGAAGAAAAGGAGCAGAATAAGGCATCGTCTGGAATTCTTTCATAAGTGATGTAAAAAAAGGATAATAATTGCTATTGTAACTGTCTTTTAAATAAGTAATTTCAAAGTCTACAGCTAAAGGAAACATTTTATGGCTTGGAGCTCACAATAACTTGACTGGGATAAGATCAAACTTAAGAAATGTATGTACAAATTTGTTCGTTTATTGCACGTTTCTACATTTCCATAAATTCTTTAATGACTCTAACATAATCTAAGACGTTTTATTAAAAGAAATTAACCACAAATGACACGCTGTAATATTTAATGTTCCTTGCATGCTTAATGGTCTCTTGTACGAGTAATATATCATTTTATGAATACTCAAATATGCCCAAAATTGTTGCATATACTTAGGCAGCATATGAAAAATTAATCTACCTTAACATAATTTAAGCAGTGTGCGACACATAGAAGGATTCAGCGTATGTTTTCTTAATGACAGCAAGACGCAAATTTTATACACACAAATGAAATAAATTTTTATTGTTGACTCATAATATGAAAATATATTTTTTGCCCCGAAGAAAGCTCAGCCGCAGAAATCGTCATCAACACGTTTATCTTTACAACCAGCCCCCTCAGCGGATTACTTGCGCACCATCCCACATTTTGCCTTTAATTTTCAAAATTACAGCTCCTTCATGCTGTCATGGTAAATGCGTTGATATATTGCGACTTTAAATTGCACTACCAGTCAAATACACACATATGTATATATGTATATAAACACAGAGACTTGCACGTTGTACGTATGTATGAATGATATTGTCTGCACATGACTTTGTAATCCAGCAGTTGGGGAAAAATACAGTATATGACGAAAAAATGAACTGAAACAGTAAAATTTTGCAGAAACTTTAGTTTATGGCTGTTTGCCCAGTTCTCAAAATTGTCTCAGCATGAGTGGAGGCAAAGGCAAATAAGCGAGACGTGCAAATGTTTTATTTCCTTTTTGCCATCACGCTGACATACTTGGCAAATCAAAAAAACAAGCATAGCCATCGAGAAAAATCATGTGTGTCATACTGAGTAGCTGTTTTTTTGTTTAGTTTTGTTGCGTTTTAAAAGGTACGAGTTTTGGGTTGACTGCAATTACTAAAAAAAAACACCATAGGAATGTTGTGATTCCATAAACATTGACATTGACTATGTTTAATAGCCTAGCAATGCGGCTTCAAAATACTCATTTTATTTTAATGTTTTCGAGCAATATCAATTCTGTCTAGGCTCGACAAGATTAAATGTTGTCGAGGTTGGTTCATATAGTTTATTCCATGTCTGATAGAGATTGACAACGTTTTGGTTCAAGTGTATGCTCTGTACTATTTATTAGCTATATGCCAATATTAGCTAGTGTAAAGCTACAGCATGCTTTCGGGCGCAATAGAAACCATATCATCGAACAATCGGGACATATTGTTTGCACAAACCTACGAAGATATAATTCACATCTCTAGTAGTAAGAAACGGAATACCATAAGCATGCTTTTGAAAGAACTATATCACTCCATCAAATATTGGAAACGGTTTGAGTGCTTGTACCTTAAGAGAGTATAAGACTGTAAGTACGAGTATAAGAAAATGTAACTAAAATTTAAATTTGTAGTTCTCTTTATGCTGTTATAGTAAGTTTAAGCAATTTTCGAGCAACTGCAAACTGCAATTTGGTGATCTGCTTGCGTAACAGTTTGGTGGTCTTGATCAAGTCTCTAGTAATATATTTTGTCCATCGCTTGGGAATTTATTCATTCATTCATTCATCGATTTTAAATCACTGCTCACGAATTGAATTTTGTTACAGTTGATATACTCGTAAATGGTCAATTTAGTACCGTCGAGATGCAACAACTATGACACTGCGATTAAAGCTTTATTTAACGGTTCGAAGTTAAATTAAGTTATTAAGATTTGAAAGTATAGTATGCCTTTAGGAGGATTTAAAAGGTTTTACCATACACAGATGATATTACAGAACAACATCTGCGAAGAGCGGACAGTGATAATTCATAATATGAGTTCTCCATGATCCCAAATATGCGATGAGATGATTTTTATTGCCCACACAGATTAATTGGAATTTCAGAAGATAAATGTGTGTTATGTGCCGAGATTACAAAAGATGATCTAATAGACGGTCTGTATTAGGTGGAAAGCTTCAGACCTGTTATACCGATAAAAAAAAGTAAAAAAAAAAAACGAAGCGACCTGTATTGCCTTCTAGCTGACTAGACTATGTCACCTTGCTTTTCACCAAAATGTATACATTTTTTCTACAACCAAACGATTAAATAATTATTATAATATATAGCTCATTTCATTGTTCTTTCAAAGCTGAGGCATATTTTAGAGATGACACTGACTGACTCGAAATTTTCAATGCATGCACATCAAACAAGATCATCGGCAGAGCTACAGCTACGTAAGAGGTCCTCAATACCATTCGGAAGAATAATGAGTAAAGCTGCAAAAAATCGAGTCCCCCGCATATTTAATAAAGACGTATATTAGAGGATAAAACAAAGACACAGTCATCATTCACATAGTCAATCATTCACTTTACACTTTTTGAATAAAATCATTTTGAACGATGACTTACGAACGAACGAACGGCTTATTTTCATCTTGATGGCTACGTCAAAAATGTAGTAGCCAGTAGAAGTTAACTTGGGCAGGGAAATAGGTATTTTGTGACCACTTTGCAAAATACAGAGAGGTGGAAGACTTGTGGTCTCAGGAAGATGCCATAGCATCAACGTGGTCAAGATGGTACAAAACCGCAACTCCAATGGCCGGGTCATGTTGTGTACATGGATAAAGTTGCGAGAGTATGAAAACCCTTTGACAAAATGGCGGCACTTGAAAGGCGGCCAAAACTCCGTTGCCAGAACATATGAAATCTTTGGCCAACGAATTAGAGAAACAAAGCAGCAGGCTAAGACGCTTTGTAAACGTTTTTTCTATGTGACTTTTAACCGGTAACAAAAAACAACACAAATGTTTGGCAAAGACATAGCATAGGCATTTTGTGTACCTGGATATAATGATATTTGTCGTGATGAATATTTCAGAAAAAGTCTATATATCTTGGACCGGCCATGACACTTTGATTAGTACATCCGATTATTGTTTGCGCTATTGTTAGTTCAACCATCAAATCTTTCTCTCAGTTGCGCACACTTTGATGTCTCTGATTAACGTCTCGAGTAGTAGAGTAACCGACAAATCTAGTAAAAGCTTCTTAAACTAATGTCGAGATAGTCGTCCTTCTGCGAGGTAGAAGTAGCATACTAGAGGGCTCTTTAGAAATGAGAAGTTCTCCCATATTCTACTCTCGGGATGCAAAAGAACTAGCATTTTTTTCCCATTTGCTAGCAATGTTAAAAAAGTAGTGAAAAATGGATTCATTATAATTAAATCTGTTATAGAGATTTCAAAAGTTCTCGCTTTTCCTAGTTTTCGAGAAATTTTTAAAAATGCAATTTGGTGTTTCATTTGTTATCAGACTGATACAACAATTTGAACTTTAAACATTGATTTCCGAATTTCGAAAGTATATTAATATAGTTTGAAAAACTTTTAAGAAGGCGTTAGAAAAAGCAAATTTCAGATAATATCTACAACATTTCTTTTAAAGATTTCATTTAAGGCAATATCAAAAATCTGAAACAATTTCTGATATTCACAGATCCAAACAATTGAGTGATTTATTGGCATTTAGTTAACATTTATGTTCTGTATAATTTTGTTCGGCTCGAGGTCGTAGAGTTAAAATGAAAATCAAAGATGTTGCTATTGTTTCTGGTTATTTTAATTGATATTAATATTTCCAATATTACGATTGACTCCGTCAATCATCTTCAGGGGTATATTTAAGTATCAATAAATCATCTTAAATAGTTGCGTGTATTGCGTCAACTTAGTAAGCTAGTATTTTAACTTTATCCTTAAAAAAATGTGCTTTACTAACATCACCAGAATAACACAAGTTACATCTTTGAGAAGTCTGCTACTCATGGTTCTTTTCATAAAATATTAGCTTTTAAGTATTGTGAAATCAGATATTTTGCTTAATTTTGCAGCGTGTATCTTACAGTAGGAAGACAATTCGCAATTTTCATTAAGATCTATCAGAAATATAATTTAAACTTATGATAAAAACCAAAATCAATATTTTTGTTCGAACCATATAAGATTTTACAACCATTTACGTGTGAAAGCAAAAAAAAAAGCGCATAAAACTTCATCAATTGTTTTAAAATTTGTTGTTACTTTGAAAACTAATTATTCTTCGCTGGAAAAAATTACATAGTTAGTAGCTCTATGGCAATTTTCTTTTTGATAATCGATCTTTGTCACTAAATCTTTCAAAAATAGTATGATGCGCGGAGAAAGACACTTTAGAAAGCTTTATAACATATACTGCCTGCCATTGGTGTGTGTATATACGATATAGTCCATAGATATAAATGACTTCATTCACACATGTGCTCGAAATAACGTCATTCCCCCTCTGCATATACCTCTACATATGTTCGAAAGCATGAAATAATACGTGAGTCTGTCAACTTTTCTAGTTCGTGTTACGGGTGCATGCAATTTTGCGCAATGGATGCCAGTTCCTGCTTGTCCTTCTGAAGACATTGGAGTAAACCATTTATTTTACTTTCCTGCCAAAGAATCTCAAACAGTTTCAAATGTTTAACGACCTAAAATTCATACACTCCTTCCTTCGTTACCACAGTACGAAATCAACCACAAATATTCACTTAAGTTTAAATAGAAGACCATTTGACTGGCAAACATTGTATGGACAAATAAACGTATTTTATGGAATGCATTTGTGTATGTGTTCGTACACCAAAATGCACTGGATGTAGGAGTATTGGTGAATGCTTCTGCACTGGATTGCTGCTGTGTATGCAACATCTCCATTTTTCAATACTTTGATCGGTTTCACGTCTGCAATGCGTTGCACAATTTATTGAAAAAAAAGAAGAAAAAAAAAACAAATGCAGCATCTAAGTCACGTCCATTTTAAAATTGTCAATAAAGCAATTACATGTATGCATTGTGGCATTTTAAAACTACACATAGTATTCTGACGGAAAAAGCATACTAAGTAGATCCTTAAAAATTGTTTGTAAAAACCGAGATTTAAGCAAATATTAAATCGTGCTTTCTGGGTTTAGTACGATAGAGTGAGAAAATGGGAAGTGGGAACATAAACTATGGTTCAACATTGGTTAGCAAGTATATATGCGAGTATATAAATTACAATTTTAAAGCATATTCTTAGGAGGCTTTGTGGTTGGTAGAGATAGAAAGAGAGAGAGAGAGAGCATTTGGACAAGAAATTTAATAACTGTTTAAATTCTTGGTATTCAATACCGTTCGGGATTACATAAAAGTCATTATAACTATAAAAGCATGGCATGATTTTAGACGGAATTAAATCATTTCGTCTAGAATTGAAGAACTTTTGCTGCTCACATTTACGAAGACTCTTGTATAGTCTTCTGTAGTCTTCTATAGTAAAGGGAATCGAAGTTTCTATGACTTCCCATAGAAGTTTTGATAGTTTCCGTGACATATATTAAAATCCGTCATGATGACTCATTCCCATTTCATCATGGAAAGATTTATAAAAACCGAATACGAATTTGAATTTTATTATAATTATTATTATTATTTTATATATTAAAGAAGGGACTCTAAGAAATTGGGCCTTTTGGATGGTAATCGGATAATAAAATATGGCCCTGGCCGAAACCAAAAAGTATGCAATCGAAGAAATAGTCTTCGCATACAAATATGGGCGTGAAACTAAAGGGATTTCGAACAATACAAATTTCAAAAGGCAATATTATTACAAAGAGAGGAAAAATGGTAAGAACAAAGGAGTTGAATTTACAACTGCAAAATTTGGCATTTCTAGACTAATATGATTGTATTATATTAGGCGGACTTGGATGAAATGCAAAATCATGGGGATAAACCTCCCAAAAGAAAACACGATTTGTACAATTAATCTGTCAAAATCATCAAATTTATCAGATGGGATTTCAGGTATCACTCCCTTCAAAAAGGGAATTAAACTAGTAAAAGGAGAAATAAATACAGTATCTCCCTTCCGACAAAGTGTAGAACAAATAATCATGGAAATTGTTATAAAAGTCTTTTTCCAACGTTTTCATGGTGCCACAATCGACTATGTAGTCTAAGTGAATCTGTCTATTCAGACTACCACACTGACCTACCTAACCTGACCTAACCTATCTTCTTGCAATGTAAATTAACAACGGCCATCCTTACTTATTCTTGCTAGTTCGACTCTAACACGCAGCAATTTTCTTAGGGAAAAAACCATTCGTCCATTAAAACAATGTGTTATCTCACACATACTTCGATTCCCCATTACAAAAATTTAACAAATTATGGTTCCTATGACTACGTGTATTTACAAAGCTAAAGAATTGAAGGGGAGATTTATACCAGAGAGCGTCTGGTGTTCTTCATAGTTTGCTCTTGTAATGATATATATTAGAAACATCCTTACATCACATACATCAAACTGATATCATAAAAATTCCTTTCGAGAGTACAAAATACATCTCTAACAGGATGCGATAGTTGTAGCTGAAGAATTTTAATCGGCTTTGTTCAGCAATACGATTAAACTACCGTAATTAGGAAGACATTGTTTTAATATGAAGTAAACAATCAGGATGAAAGAATTGTAGCTATTTCCACTCCTAGTAAGTTTTCGAAAATTATCAGAACCCAAAAAAAATAATAGCTTATTGTACTTTCTGCCTGAGTAGTTTAGGCAGGCTCAATCTGCCACTAAAAACAATTTTATCAAAATTTATAATATCTCTTTCACATTTCACTTAGCTTAATCACATTTATATTTATTTTAGCCAGTGCGAACACTGTATTTAGGTATGATTGCGTCTTATTTTAAATCCGCGGTATTGGCGCTTATTTGCCGATATAAGGTACAGGGTGGCGCAATAGAACGTGCATATTGCATCATCTTTTTTGCAAGGTAGAAAAGGCGCGGGCGGGGGCGCCTGCATCGTTGGATTGGCGGGCTCATGGTGTTTTAGTCGCTATGAATCACTTCGACGGGAAGCGTCGCGCATTTTACGAGAACTCTCGTTCATATATTGCTACTAGGCGACTATATTGTGCTGAATATGGACTACGGCAGGGCGCCAGGAAGAAGAAGAGACCGTTTCAACATTTAAACCACAAGCAAATGGTCGCCCAAGAACATCTAGGACCGAAGATAATATTGAGAGAGTTATGGAGTCAGTAAGAGGAAATCCACAAATGTCGACCCGCAAGAGGTCGTCTGTCTTACAATTATCGCGACGAAGTTTGCAACGAATTTTAACATTGGATCTTAAACTGCATCCATATAAACTGCAATTAACACAAGAATTGAAAGAGTCTGACTTCATAGCAAGGCTCGCATTTGCTAATGAAATGCTTAATCGATTTTCCAATTTTGACAATATCCTTTTCTCTGACGAGGCTCATTTCCTTATGAATGGGTTCGTAAACCGTCAAAATTTGTCATTACAAGGACAGTGGAAATCCCAAAATCAAACACAAGAAACCATTGCATAGTCCTAAAGTGACAGTATGGGCAGCAATATCTGGCAGAGGAATAATTGGTCCTTTTTTCTTCGAAAATGAGCGGGGCATAAACGTCACGGTTAATACGGAACGCTATGTTGAGATGTTGGACGAATTTTTGGCTCCAGAAATTGAAAGTTCAAGAATAGTGAATTCCAGAACTTGGTTCCAACAAGACGGAGCTACCTGTCACACATCAAATGACTCCATGGCGGTGGTGAAGCAGATGTTCCCTAACAGACTGATTTGGAAAAGAGGTGATATCCCATGGCCTCCACGTAGTCCAGACTTGACGCCTCTTGACTTTTTTTGTGGGGGTACCCCAAACACAAAATCTACAGTAATAATCCAAGAAACGTCGTTCAGCTCAAGGAGAATATCCGTGGTGAAATGGCAGCCATTACACCAGTATTACTGAAGAAAGTTTTCAATAATTTTCGTTTGCGATTAGAGGAGTGCCGTCATAGAGAGGGTCACCATTTAGATGATGTCATTTTTAAAAAATAAACTCCATTTATTACTCTACAATGCCTTAGATTTATTTTAACCATACCTCTTGTATTTATTTTTTAATCTTTTTTTTAAATATGCACGTTCTATTGCGCCATCCTGTATATGCTAATAGCAGTTGGAATAAAAAGAACAGCATGCTTCTAGGCTTAAATGGAACAAGCTATTGGTCATAAAAAAATATGTTGGAAACGTAGAATGTATGGAGTGTAAGAAACATTCTAGCGGTCCAAGATATACGAGTATATTTTTGTTTCCTTTGCTATATTCGCTATTATTCACTTGCATTGAACAAGTGAAAATTTTGCTGTCTACCTTTAGGTAGACGTTCTCCATTTCCAAATCGCACAATTAATATTTTGTTACAACTTCTTTTGGCTAACCCCTTCACATATTGTCGAATAGTAATAGTGTTGAATTTATTCAAAAATTTTCATATGATCCTTTTTGTTCGCATATTTCTAGTACTCTACCATTTATATCCACTCAGGACAATCTCAAGTCAAAGTTATGATTGCCATAACTACTTTGTTCAATTGCATCCAAATAGATTAACAAATACGACAAAAATGTTACACTCGACTAATACATACATGTGTACGAGTATATATGTATATTTGTTTAAAGTGCTATAAAATGTTATAGATTCACATTGCATGGATCGTGTTAAGAAATCTTAACTGCTCTGTGACTACTGACACGTCAGGCAAACGTGACATTCTCCTCAAAGAATCAAAATGCGATGTTGAATCAATACTGAAAGCTGGACAGAAGCCATGACACTAAAACTCAATTTAGATCAAATAAACTGCGAATAGTGACAATTCACGTAAAAATAACTTTCGATGTATTAGACATCATGCACATGTGGCATTGGCAAACAGACATAAAAGAGGGTAGGTATGACAAATGAAGTCATTTGTGACGAACGAAAAAAATGATTTTAATTAAAGAATATTTTCGTTATAGTTTTTGTTTATACGGTATAATCTTGATGTTTGAAATCGAAAAAATTCTGAGTGGATATAAAACAAAACATATGGTTTTATGAGTATTCAAATACACTAGTAAACTTTCCCATGAATTGATGAAGGTAGATGGGTATCACTTTCTTAATTCTGAGCTTAAGTATTCTAAAATTTCGGACACTACTGAATGAATTACGTCTCTCCTGGCGCCCTGCATGCAAATTAACAATTTAACTAATTTATTCACACATTCCTATTTTTATATTTATGCATTTTTCCGTGAACTGCAGCGCATTTGGTGTAACTGCCTATAAATTAAGCATTTCGTAAACTTAGGTCGGAAACTCAGAACGGAAAGCATTAATCGAAAGGAGAATATGTTCCGCAAATATATTGCGCAATGGATTGCAATAGGAGCTGTTGAAGAGAGGTGTCCCTTTTTTTTAAGTTTAACTTTAAAGAAAAGTGTCGGGAATTGATAATTTAACAAGCTCATTGAAAAACATTGTCAAAATTCTTTTTGTCGCTGAGTTGATACACCGTCCTCTACAACGTCATTTAGGTGATTACAGTGCTCAATTTTCTCAGTTAATTTCAAGGGCGTTTTGCTTTCAGCTACGGTTAATATCCATAAAGTGAAGAAAACAATGATTGAAGGTCGTTACTTAAGTTTGAGGGGGATAGTCGATGAATTTTCCATGTCTGACGAATGTTTTGTAAGATCTAAATTTCCTTTAAGAACTCAAGACATGCTAAAACGAGGCAATTCCGACCCAATTTTCATAAAAAAACATTACAACTGCCTGACAATACCTGGGTTTATCAGTTTAAAATGCAAAACAGTCAACAAACTTCGAAACGATGCACCTTAACAGAGCTTTAATCGGAAGAATCACGCCAAAATCGGTCAAAATCAAAGGTTTGTCTTTGATTATCGCAGCGTTGGGCACTTGATATTCTTACCAAAGAAGGTTACTTAGGCGTTATGTTATTATAAATATGGCATATTCGTCGGAAAAAGCTAGAAAGCCTAGAAAGAAAACCCAGGATTCATCTCACAAGGCTGTTATTGTGAACGAAACAAATTACCAGTACCAGAGGGACCCGTTTTCAGTCGACATAAAAGGGAATGCGTTTGAAAAATGTTTTGTTATTCGGATTACTCGTTAGTATAACTGTATTACTTCAATGAATAAATTCAATAAAATTTATCATCCTTTGCAAAAACCAGAAACGCAAAACTATTCTAAAATAACAGGGGAGATTCCATTTCAGTATATTTCGTTGGCTTTTTTCATATAAAGGCCTTTATCAATTAAAAAAAAAATGATACACGAGGTATCCTCAATATACATATATATATATATAAGGGGTGATTTTTCAAGATTTAAGTTTTTCAGGTTGGTAGTGTCATATGTCAAAGTGAAAAGTATACAGTATATTCTGCCATTTCATCATGGAAAGACTAACAAACGAGCAACGATTGCAAATCGTTGAAATTTATTATCGAAATTCGTGCTCTGTGACAAATTTGCATCATTTGATACGACCATTTTATGGTCGTCATTATCAACCTGCTGAATCAATAATTCGTGCTGTTATCTCCAAATTTCGCACCAAATTTACTTTGCTGGACATAACACCAGCGGCTTGCATGCGTAGAGTGCGTACCGAAAAAAATATTGCAGCCGTAGCGACCAGTGTTACTGACGATCGTGAAATGTCAATTCGTTGTCGTTCTCAGAGATTGGGCATGTGTTACTCAACCACAAAGAATTTTTTTTTTTGCCCCAATTGACTGAATTGAACTTGGATGACATATGGTTTCACGGTGCAACATTCCGCACTGCTCGTGAAACAATGGATATGTTGAGGGATGAATTTGGTGAACAGCCTCTCTCGATTTGGCCCTGTGAGTTGGCCCCCAAGATCTTGCGATTTAACGCCTCTTGATTATTTCTTGTGGAGTTATGTCAAGTCGTTAGTCTATGTGAACAAGCCGAACACTATAGAAGGCTTACAGGATAACATAACTAGCGTTGTTCGTGGAGTACAGGTCGAAATGCTGAAAAAAGTGACGAAAAATTGGACCTTCCGAATGGGCATTTTGAGACGGAGCCACGGACAACATTTACATGAAATTATCTTTAAAAATTAAATGGCAAAGACCAATTTATCGATTCCAATAAAAAATTTTAATATATGATGCAAATTTAAGTGTTTTGTTCAACTTTTAACAAAACTACGGTTAAAAAATTACCCTATATATTTTTTACACCATAAATTTTACATTTAAATTTAATTTAATTTAATTCTTTTATTCAGGATTGCAATTTTAAGCCTTAAGGCCGATCTGATTACAATATTACAACTCCACAATTCAATAATTATACAACTTTACAATACTAATATTATAAAAATGTTATGTATCTTAATAGCAGAAAAATGTGATTTACAATATGACAGTCTACTTTATTTATTAGAATTTTTCATTTTGTATATTTTTCATCCTAAAATGGGGAATCGTAACTTTGATTGGAATTTGCAGGTGCTCCACAATATAATGAAAAATGTAGTAACAGATTAAATGGTAAAAGTTAATAAATACCAGTACTTTTTTGGTGCACATTTTTAATTTGTTTTGAAAAAGATCTAAAATGCTGCATGAATTGAATTGAAGACACAAAATTCTTATACTAAACAACCCCTAAAGATTAACAACCCTAAAGAAATACTCCGTAGCACATTTTTATCTGCGAATTCTCCATTTTAGCTCATGTTTTTGTTTGGTGTTAGAATAGAAAAGCGAAAACAGCTCGTTAGAACTTGAAATAGACCATTTAATCAAACTTTTCAGAATTTACTAGAACCTTGCCTGCGTAGAAAAAATCGTATCGTATGCATAACTATTTGCTTATTGCGGATTTTGCTACCCATCTTAATCTTTAGTAATCATTTTGTGAAGGATTTATCCACCCCTCAAAAAGTATGTCGCACTAGATAATTGGTTTAAATATCTACAATTGCATCGCTAACTTATTGATTCACCCATTGAAATCAAGGACTGGAATAAAATAATTTCACGCACAACGTGAAGTAACATCTAAAAAAGTTCGAAAAATTTAAAAAAAATGTTCTGAAAAACTCTTTTTTCTTTCTATATACCCCTTATTGCTGATGACAGCTTCATTAAATGATCGAATATTTTCCTGCACTATCATACTAACTCCGCTTATTTCGGTTGTAAGTTTAATAATTGGTGGAACAACTTTAGCAAAGTGAGTGTTAAACGCATAGATGGGGTCGTGAACTTTAGATACTGAGCTCTATGTGCTTTATAAACGCACACACACACACACACACACACACACACACACACACACACACACAC
>JAHXMU010000013.1:1140821-1217062 GCA_019455685.1 Philornis downsi
ACACACACACACACACACACACACACACACACACACACACACACACATATACACACACACACACACACACATGTACACAAACAGATAAGCGAACGCACACATGAGACCCAACAGTGAACAGCTGCAAAAGCAGGATAATTAACTAAACTACAACATGATACACACCCAACTACTCCACCTACCTTCAACACACACCCGCAATCTCACACACACACACATTCACACAGTGTTGTGAGTGAGTATTGAATAATCACATGGCACATTCTACGCTTGAACATGTGGGTGGTAATCCAACGGGACACATGCCACCACAACGACTGCTGCTAACACATGCACACTCCCCTACAGCTAGTAATTTTCCCAACCCCTAACATTTGGAAGAAAACTCATCAAGTTGAACGAATAACGACGGACTCATTGAGTTGTTCTCTCCCGGATTTAGGTTGATGCTTAAGGAGCAGCAACGGGAGTAGGTGGTACGCAATATAACACATTGTCTGGTGAGGGAGCGAAAGACATGTCAACATGTCATTTTGAGCCAACAAACAAAAGACAATTAAGCAGCTGGCGTTAAAATCTTGACATCTTCAACATTCAAAGTTTTTACTGTTCAGCGACAACACCGACGAAGCTGGCACGTAAAACCTAAAAGCAGAGCGATCCGGTAAAGATGATAAGAGCGGACACGGTGCACACTGGGTTATTTGATAAGCAAGTTCGAAATTAATTCGTTGAGGTACTCATATTTTGAATAGTTATGAGATAATGAACTAAATGTAATAAAATTTGATAATATGCCAAATACTACCAAGGCGCCATCAACATATTACAAGAAAGAGAATGGCTAAAGCAAGTGACGGAATTGCGCAAAGATGGTCACTGGCATAACTTCAGTTGGATCGAAGCTTTATTTCCGACTCAACGATTTCTATCCATACATAATATATCGAATTTGCAGTTTTTCCAGTGAAAATTCACAAAGGACTGCCCTTTAAAAATTTATGGACAATACTGACCCTCCATACCACTACTAAATATACGTTTTAAATAAGAAATAACTTTACGAAAATAAAATACCGAAAAAGAGAAAAAACACTGCATATCCCCAGGATGAAAAAGGCGGATTCAGTTCTTGTGTGGACAAGTTTTTTCCTATTGATCCATAATCCCTAATGTAGAGGACTTTGTACGAACTCATTGTCAATTTAGTGGGTGTGCAAGGACCACAATCTTATCTAACATTATTGGTCGCCATAGTGCGTTTTCTTCGGAAAATGGAAATGTTTTAGCCTTTTTCAAAAAAACACGCCCGCAATTAATTACAACGGCATCTTAAACATTTATATGACTTGGAATGGCTCTTTGCAAGATCTATGCAATGTCACCGTATAGTAATTTTAATTTACGAATAAATGTTAATATTGTTATAAAAATTATAAAAATGTAAATTTATCTAGAGGGTTCAATCACAGTACGGACAAGTTTTTCCAATAGGGTCGATTTTGACCAACTTCAAACTTGACCTGCTTGTGAATGCGTGATTTTATTTTACTTTTTTTTTTTGAAATTTCAACTTCTCACCTCAAGCGATGCGAGGTCTATCGTGCTTGCAACAGATCAGGGAGCGGACGAATTGACTTAGATCATCGGAGATTTTTATGATTAGGAATATGTACATATAGTTATTGGAATCTCACACGAATATTTCTAGATGTTACGTATGAAATAGCAAAAAAGAAATAAGATGTTCTTGAAAAGACATATCGTCCCAAAAATTTTTTATTATATGCAATAAAGTTCTACCTTCGATATCTTATGCTTGAAACATTGTAGACTGTGATCATATAGATTTTTTGAAAAGGCTGATAATGACTACTCGGTTTTCTGGAAAGCTCGACAGCTCATTCATTGGACACCTATGATGAAGTGATTCGCTTGATATCGAATTGCTGCCCTAAAAGTCACTTCAATAAATGTCAGCTCACATCCCTCCAACACAAGCATTACAACAATTGACAAATGATCTGCCAAATATTTCATCACAATCAAATGAATAATGTAAGAGCTTATAAATAATAAGATATACCATTAGAAGTACAACGTTTGACCGTTTGTTACTTTGGAGGACATATCCAGTTACTGATCGATATGACCAACTTTCAATATATTTCCTATTTGAGTCTATTTAAAACAATTTATATTTCTAAAAGGTAATCAAATTCTGGTGACAATTATATGGTGGCTATATTACTTCGTAGGTGATTTACATGTATACACAAAAAGATAATACACTGGGTAAGTTATGACTGACATTGTCAGATGCTATATTGTATGGTTGGTGTGTGACTACAAAGGCACTTTGGCCGGGTGAGGGTGTGGGACCTGAGGAAGCTTTTCCAAAGGACCAACTTCCAATCTCTGGTAGCCTAACTAATCCTTCGGGATTAGTGTGAGTACCCCAAAGGGGCGCTTGCTGTCGCTAGAAGAAAGAAAGAACACATAACCAAGAAAGAAAAGCTTATGATTAGAAAACAGCACCTGTGTGGGGGCACACCATGGGTAAGGCTTTCACAGCGAGACTCATGTAAAACCTTCACATCAGTTGTATGGTTGGTTGCTCTCCCACAAAATCTGCTTAGAAATCCTCAATTGAGAAGTCCTATCTCACCTGATATATCCACCGGACATTACTCCCTCCGATTGTCATCTGTACCTATTGACGTGACCTACCTGAACAACTCTTTACATTATGTGAAGAAACCAAAAATGCAATAAATTCCCGGATAGTCTCAAAATATGCAGCATTCTATCGAAGCGGTATTCGGATACTGATAGAAAGATGGAAAAAAGCTGTTATGTACCATTTTTCACTATATTTGACCAATATTATAATGCATACGGGATTGTTATAAAATATATAATATAAATATAAAATGCGATAAAACGCCGACGAAAGCATTATTTCAAAAATCAATTACAGAAAGAGAAGAGAGACAGCTTGTTTCCATAAAACGAATCAAAACGAACGTCAAACAAGCAAATGGCTATTTGTGTACATCTTTGTAATTGGAATTGATTTTCGTTCTAAAGCGTTTTCATTTTTATTTAGTAGAGAAGTTACGAAAACTTTCAGACATGTTATAGAAACCCTCTTCCCAATCGCTCGTGCGCAGTAGTTTTAAGCGTTGTATGGAAGGAGGAGGCTTTAAATCAATGTCATGACTTAGTAAATTTTATGGGTTAAATTATAAAGAATAAGACATATAGGACATATCAAGAACAATAAATAATGTTGGAAATAATCATTATCTTTTGACAAAAGAAAAAAAACTCACTCAAATAATTTATATTTTCTAAACAACAAATAAAATTCGAAAAATAGTATTTATTCTAAAATAGATAATCCAACATAATGAGTTTTTATGCGAAACTTCAAAAAATTAGTAAATAAATAACAAAAAAAAAAAAAAAAAAAAAAAAATAAATAAATAAATAATAAAAATAAAAAAAATAATAAATAACATGTGTTACTAATCCTTTTAACCAGATATGCAGATTTTTTTACTTTGTATAATACATTACAAGTTTTTTGCACTTTGTACGTTATATATTTTTAATTAATCTCTAATTCTTGCAGCCCACTGTGTGCCACCGATATGACAGCATTCATCTTTCCTGATTTGAGCAAGCACAATATTATACATTGTTATTTTGGAAAATTAGTAGGCATTTTCTCTTTGTTTTATATTTTTATAAACTAAATGGAAACATGAGGATAATAGAGGCAAACAGCAGAGTGAAGTAAAGAGAGACCAGAATGTGAAATGATGCCTGATTTTGTGCATGTCTTTCTAGCCTTGGAGGCAAGGATACGCATACATCCTAGGAGGCAAGGATACGCATACATCCTAGCCTCCAAGATTATGGTAATTTGATATAATTTGTCTATTGACGCCAGACACATATGGCTTTTGTTCATTAAGACACACAATGACAGAAGGAGGATTAAATTTTCTCAACAAAAGCTCCTCCCACAGGCAATGCATCCATCAGCCACAAATAGTACAATAATGAAAAGGTAGATAAAATTTTAGCTCAAAATTAATACACCTGGTGTAATCTCTGTCTGAATGCTTGCCACGTTGCCTGTCTGTTGAAATACTGATAAAAGCATTTAATTGTTTTTAATAAACGGGTATAAAATTACTATTTGCTTGTGTAATCTTTGCCAGTGAACAATGTGTTGTTGTGTCGTTACCCTTTCTCACTCTTCTCGCGTTCATAAAATGTCTACTGACACAACTGTTCATTATTAGCAAAAGGTATTAATTTGATAATGTTCATTTACTCACTTACTTGGTTCACTTCGAAGTTATGACATTAATTAGCGCTCTATTCTGCGAAACACTTTATATACTGATAAAAATCATGGCATACTTAAGGGGGTGGAGAAATTGTATTATAATCAGAAAAGCGCTGAGGTGGAATAATTTTGTTAGCAAAGCAAACTTAATTATCGAAAAATGTTCATAAATTAGTGACAGTGGGTTCAGTAAGATTGCATGGTGTAAAAATATTGCATTCGTTTTAAGTACCACATATATGTATGTTTTAAATTGGGTAATACAAATTTAAATTAAAGACGCTAAACTATTTTTTTTACTATTTTTGCTAAACTATTGATAATTTGAAAATAAAATTATATGGCGACTTGTGTATCTCTCAAAATCGGTATATGTGCCAAATCCGTATTTAAGTGATCAAATTTATTTTAAACGAATATTCTGCATGCGGAAAAAAAAACTCAAGAAATATAAATGTAGAATTTATACAACCGCACGATATTTTTTTCGCTATTGATAATCAAAGTATGTTAATGGCACGGATGCAAGTGAATTGAAAATGTACCAAATAGTAAGAGTAATACTTCTGAATTTTTTCTATAGAAAATAAAAAAAGGCTTGGAGGATTCTTTCCCATCTACTACTAAAGCCTAGAACTGATTTAGCAAGAAAATTTATGTATCTCTTTTAAAATTAACGAAAAGGTAAGCAATTTGCCTTTCACTATATTTGTTTCTAAATTTTACATATATTTTATATAAATCTAATAAATGTTATATTTTGGAAAAACTTAGCATTTCAACAGGAACAAATAAATTGTCGATTTAAAAACCCTCCTCTTGCAAAAATATATTTTATAAGATTTTTTTCAATAATATCAACAATTTTATCATTCATTCGTTTGAAAGTATCCTATCATTAAATGGTGTAGATACTAAAAATAACCACCCAACTCTTATTATTTTTTAGAGGACCGCACTAATCGTGGACGCAGTAATTGAATAACAATTCAATAATAACAATATAAATCGCTGGGAAAACGGACTACGTAGATATACTCGTATTATGTATAGAAAGAGGTGGTTTCTCGTACGACCACTTATCTTCCAAGGGTCGTTACGAAGTCATCTGCGTTACGGACTGCAATTGACAAAAGTAAGTAAAATTGGACATATAGAAAAAACATTTCCCAAGATCTAAGGGACTGAAATCAACTTTGGAATAATGAGTATCTTTAGTTCTCTTCAACAATTGTAGACAACTGATAGATGCGGCTGAAGGTTATTCCCATTATCTTTTAAGCGGCAGACTTAAATGGGAGTATTGCTGAAAATACATTGAAAATACTAAAAAAAGGTAATTTTCACTAAAAGACGGGCGGAATTATTAAACTGCATAGGAGATGAGAGAGCTTTCAGCAACCAGTCATCACAATTATGGGGATCAATCGGAGGAAACTTCTTCACCCATTACTTTATGGACCCCTGTTGTCACATGTGTCAAAATTTATCGAATACTTCATTGAAGTACGTGGGAGGAGGAATTTCTGGAGAAGCACACTTATCTTGGAATAAATCAAAGATAGGTCATAGATAATGGTTTAGTCGCAAAGAGAAAACCTGTTCATAAAAAATATGAATCTAATCTTTGAAAAATAATCACTTATTCCGAGTTTTCTATTCACACAACTCTAATCGTGGGCTTGCTTATAAAATAATGCAAAAAAATTAACTGGAAAAATAAGATAAACGCCGTTTTTGACACATCGTTTCTGACGGTAAGTAGGTACATCGTTTAAGCCATGGTAGTGTATATGAAAGCGAAACTTTTGCACCTGTGCACCTCTTTCTGTATGAAGCGCAAACTACTCTGCGCCATAATGGGCGCGCCATAGATGCACAACTAAATTCCAACTGTTTTCCAATAGATGGCGCCAGCTGTAAATGCTAGTCGATACTGCCATAACCTAAACGTTATAAGCCAAGCTTAGGCACATGGTAAACATACCGCCTTGACACAGTAGCGATTTTCTTTTGATGTCATATTCTTTTGGTGGAGATGCTGCTTTAACTGAAACAACGTGTCGAGATTGGTTTCGTCAATTTAAAGACGGTAATTTTGATGTTGACGACCATTCGCGTGAAGGAAGACGAAAAACCTTCGAGGATACTGAATTGACGGTATTGTTTGATGGGAATCCGTGTCAGTTTTAAGCATTACACGCCTAGGCATTTCCAAGTGACTGCATGCGCTGGAAATGATACAAAAGCAAGAAAATTGGGTTCCCTATGAGTTGAAGCCAAGGGACGTTGAGCATCGTTTTTTCGCCTGTGACAAATGCTGCAGTGACAAAAAAAGGAAGGGGTTTCTTAATCGTATTGTAACGGGTGATGAAAAATGGATTCATTTCGGCAATTCAAAGAAAGGATAGCCATGAGGGCTGCCCGGCTTCGGCCGAGTATTCATGCTGCGAAGGTTATACTTTGCATTTGGTGGAACCATGTCGGTGTTATTTATTACGACTTATTGAAAGCAAGCGAAACTATCAGTGGGGATCGATATCGACTTCAGTTAATGCGCAAGAAACTCCCACAATATGCGGAGAGACACGAAAAAGTGATTGTTCAGCGTACCAACACTCGGGCTCACGTGGCCATGTGCATTAAAACCTACCTGGAGACACTGAAATGGGAAGTCTTATCCCATCCGCCATATTTTCCAGATATTGCGCAGTTCGATTATCACTTGTCCTGTTCGATGGCACAGGGCCTGGCTGACCAGCAGTTCTCATGTTATGACATCAAGGAATGGCTAGATTTAAGGATAACCTCAAAAGATGAACAGTTTTCCCGTGACAAAATTCGAGCTTTGCCAGAAAGATGGGGAAAAATAGTAGCTAGCGATGGGCAATACTTTCAACGTACCATTTGTAAACATGTTTTCATAATAAAGTTGTATTTTTATAAAAAAAAAAACAGAAAGAACTTAGTTTGGCATCTAATAACATATAAAAACACTGGGGAACAAAAACTATTTTTCGTTTGCAGTCGTAAAATGGTCAGGCATAAGGATTTCAGAAATGTTTTCTTTTTTTCAAGAATTAGCAACCATTATGCTGGTAATAGTTTCTTGTAGCGAATAATGGCGAAAATCAATGGGTGTGAACCTATGTACACGTTCATATTCATAATTTATCTTTTCTAGTTCACAGCTATTTTTGTCAGGTGTATAGTTTTAACTCACCCCTCCGGAACAGCACTTTTCGATGTTATTGTGTACTGTGGTGATAATTTGGTTCAAATTCTTGCTACTTGGAATCGTACAGGTATTATGCACGTGCGAAATAAAGTTATTGGAAATATTTTTCGTAACCTAACTGGGCATCAAAAAACCTGAGTTCTGTTTGCGCTTAAAGTGAATCTCGAACTCTTTCCTTCACCATATGCTATATAAGCCCTCACTTGTCGTAAAGGTAGTGCTAAAATTCACTCAAGAGATAATTAGTTCCATGTAATAATCAGGATGCTATTACGACTATATACTATGAGGCACCGTCCGGTTGAAAGTACTTATCATCCAGATGTATATCTTTCAATTTAAACGTGCAAAATTGGTTCACTACGCCGCGATGGCAAGCAGCATTAGCCGTCATTGTTCGAACAGATGCTGATACATCTAACTCCAAATCTGTGGACTTGCTGTGGATGAAATTGTTTCTCAACTAATACCTTTTGGACTTCTCGAACTCCAAAAGCGAGAAGATGGAAACGAGGCTCATATCTCAAACAACTACTTGTTATTGTTCCATAATTCATGTATTGAACTTTCAATTTCTTGTAGCGCTCCATTTGTACTATCAGTTATCACTTGATATTTTTTCTAGCAATAACATTTGACCTTATAAATTTCGCAAAGTATAATTTTTGTGCGAATGTTTGCACACCATTCATAATTAATAATCCCTAAAAGTATGCCACATACAGCAATAATTTCAAAATGTATGCTTTTAAAAATCTTGAATAATTCACAATACAGAGCTTTCCATTAATGAATTATAAGACAAATACCAACTGTTGTTGAATGAACATAAAAAGGAAATACATGTGACGACACATACAAACGAACATAAAAATACATGAGCATTGAAAAAATCTGGAGCAATACCAGCGACAACTTACCTGCGACGACAGTTTCTGAACGTTGCAGACGCACCAGAACGTGCTCGATAAGGCCAACATCTGTGCAGGCTTGTAAATTGCGTACACTTTTGCGTAAAATTGCAATAAAGACACTCCATATTTCAGCCTGAAATGGAAAAGCAAGAAAGAAATGCAAAGAAATGAGTTAAAGAAAATATCAAGTAATGTACGATAAATAAATAATGTGCATAAGAGAGATTTACAAATAAATAAATGTTACGCAGATGAACATATCATCATCGGTGCATGAGTGATTTATGAGGAATTCAATTACGCCGGTCGACGATGTTAATGTCTGGAAAAAAAGGATCTCTTAAACGTTGGTTTACAACTTCCAGCGGCAGAGAGCTCAAAAAGAAGTTGATTGAAAACTATGGTGATTTCTTTAGTCTGGGACTGTACCTCGATATCGGATTATGATAGGAAATTATAAAATTAAACTGAAAATCTTTGCCAATTTAAACAGGTGACAATGAGAGGAAAAGAAATTTGCGGAAAAGGTAAATAACCATTATTGTTGTTGGTATAATGGCAAATTCATTTAATGAGCATTTGGATGGACTCCAAACTATTCCAATAACATCGATTTAGCCACAAGTGATTCTGAAGGCAGACTTGTGACAGAGTCCGGAAAGTTTCATCCTTATGATACCCAAGAGTAACAAATTTCTCCCCTAATTTTTAATGAAAACGATGTTGTGATATTTTCCTCCCAACTACACAGCACAACCTCGTTTTGCCATAACATTAAAGACCCTACATCACCAAATCGCATTACTTTACACAGACGGTTAATTGAAAATGCTTTCACTTGCCATTTGCACCGCCCAAAAGTATACATTGTAAGCCACCTACTGTTTTCCTTTTCACTGCTTTCACTCAACTGCGGCTTTGTCCCCCTATTTCATCCGGTACAACGATGAATTTCGTTTAAATTTTAACGCGCTTTTTGTATGCGCCACTTTTTCTCTCATGTTTCCTTAATGTTTAATACTTGGGTATTATATATTCATTATGAAAGCATAATAAATTTATAATTTCTGTTTGTGCCGCAGTAAAAGCGCAGAAATAAGAGGCCAGAGACTGCTGGTGAGGGATGAAGCAGAGTAATGGAAAGACTCAGGTCGTGTTGGTTTCATGTTAATGATATTAAAGTTATACTTGTCACTGGCAATGAAAATGTCAAGTATTATTATATTACGTTTCCTTATTATACAATCATTTACCACAGCTTGTTTCCGTCTTTCATTGTGTGTTTGCTGCTCTTGTTGTGTTAGCTCAGCAGGTCTCTTAAAGGAAATATAAGTCGAGTAAGATTATGTGAGTGATACCAAGAAACCAAACAGAAACGTGTTTAAGTGTTTAGCTACTACTGAAAGTGAAAGAAAATGTGACTGTTAATAATGAATTGCATTTGATGTCGCCTCAAAGTACGCAATATTTTTTGTTGTTAGGAAAATAACGAGAAATTGTGAACAAGAATTCTTTGAAAGGATATGGCTTTTAAACAATTCAGTCAAATCGTAAGCCGATTAATTAGGCAAATATAAATTATGCAAGAAACAAACTACCATTTAGAGAGATAAGTAATAAATGTTGGAATATATATTGAATGGAAATGGAAAATTGATGATAGCAATTAAGAAGATAATATTTTAAGGCCAGGAAGTAGGAAATATTTAGTTCGGCCCAGGTAGGCAGAGAGACAGAGGGAGAGAGAGAGAGAGAGAGAGAGGGAGACAAATTCGTGGAAGTCGATGGTAAATAAAAGGTTCTGATTGCTATTAATAAAAAGTCGAGAAATTAAATCCTATTGGAGATCCTCGGTTGTGTATAGAATTGTGATTTATATTCAAATTAGATGCCATTTGATCGTGTTTCTTTGAGACAGATAATTTTGTTTATTACCAAGTGGGTGGGCGTTATATCCCAAATTATGAGTAAAACAACCAAAATTAGTACTTTGTTGAAGTAAACAGAGAGTGTTGTTGTTGTAGTTCCATATTTTATAATCTGTGGTTATCAAAGACGGTAGTCATGGTTTATGAATTGAATGTTCCTGTTTCTTATAAATGCCAACCAAAACTATTGATGACATGTAATGTGTTGTGATATATCATAAAACTTACTTTAGTTTTATTTCATTACAAAATGGTAAACATATCTGGTAGTCCTAACATTTCCTGCCTACAAATTCTACAACTGATAAAAAAAAATCCAATTTTAAAGTAAACGAGAAATTAAATTAATTATTTTTGTTTCCAAGGATTGAAACACAATGAAATCAGACAAAAATGCCTGCAAGCTTCCAAATAAGTTAAATCATAGTTGACATTAAACAAATGACTGTTAAACTTATGTCCCTGAGACCAATTTAAAACCAGCTTCATTTTAAAATTTGAAATTTATAGAAAAAAATCGCCAAAAAAAAAGCCAAGTAGTAGTAAACCGACTGTTCGGAAAAATAAATTTATATTATATATTATTAATAGTAATTTTACAAGTTTTTTGTATCGACTTTAAACAGTATTTTTGACTAAAGATTTATATAGAGAATCATGCTGCTACAAATGTTTAGATGTTTCAATTAAGCGGCATAATAGAGCAAACTGATTTTTTAATCGCACTGAAAATCAAATATTTTTAGAGACACGTGCCAACAAATATTGTACAGAATGGAAAAGTGAGTGGAGTGCATGAAGATAATCGCCTATAATTAAGCTCCTTTTATACGTTTGGTTAAAAAGATAATTAGACTTTTTTATGGGGCAGGTGGCATTTTATTTGCTAATCAAACACTTCTTCAAATTATCGTCTTTTTCCAAGTCTCAATAATATTACTGGTAACGAATTGAGAAATATTCGACTGAGAGAAATGCAATGAAAATACTAAATATTAGAATGTGAGTTCAGCTCCTTATTCTAATTTCTAATTTCTTTGCCGAAAAGCAATAAGAATTTGGTTGCCTAATGGCTGAACTACTGTGTTTGTCTGTTTATAAAAATTGCACTGATAGATTAACATGCGTTCTGCCATTCTCCAAATTTCAGTTTTAAGTTCCTTTCTGTTTATTCCGATCTGTCCTGTCATTCACACCAAACTCCTGTTTTTTTGCACCTCATTCAAGATATTTATTGTAAAAATATCGATTTTAAGTAGATAATAAAACAGTAAACAATAGAGCTCAATGTCATTAAAGCTGGCAAAACAATATCATTATACTTTCAATTCGATTTACATGAGAGGATATACGAGTAAAATGGAATAATACGAACAACATGCAAATGATTTGAAGAAGATTAAATCTAATTCGTTCAGTGGAAAACATGGATAAAATAGTGAAAACAACCAAATTGAGCTACAGATTAATAAAACAAATAACCCCAATGTCTACTATCACTATCTTACGATCTGACGGTAATTTAAGAAGTGAACAATATACCTATATATAAGCTGGCATTTTTGGTTGTCTGGTAGTATGGACTACAGTGGTTTTTAGTTTATTTTCTGATAATTTAAAAAATGCCATACTATGTTGTTGAAAATGTACTATTTCCATGATTGGGCTCTCCCACTTCGAGTTGCAGACATACATATTTCAGCAATTTAAACTGTATGTGGTTTCACAGAGCCAGACCTTACCCAAAAAGCTGATTTCAAGGAATATCACATTCCGTTGACCCTCAAGATCTCCTGTCTTCACTGTACAAGAATTTGTTTTGATGATTCATTGAAAACAGGAAACTTACGAAACAAAACCGTCAAATTTGGATGATAAGAGGAAGTGCATTCGTACTACAGGGTGAGGAACGAATCGTGCTACAAACACAATGTCAATGGGGGCCGTTATTTAAAGGTGTTAAAGGAGTTTTTGTTTACGCAGAACTGCGTCGAAGACGTATCCGTTTCAACAGCGCTTAGATCCTGTAAGATGGAGAAAGTGCACACATAGCCAGACCAGTTGTGACGGAGCTCCAACGAAAATTCCCAAACAAATTAATATCCATAAACTTAAATTTCCGCCGGCCCCCAATGTCACCTTACCTAACTGCACCAGACTTATTTTTATGAGGTTATGTCAAGTAAGAGGCATACAAAGCGAAACCAAGGAATTTGACTGTCATATAATAACGACATATAATTCTGATACAAATGAATAGTTTGAATTTACGAAACACAAGACACGTGTAATTCTCACAAATTAAAACTAATTCTCTATTAACAAAAATCGAGCCATCAAATGTGATACGATTCAAATATTCAACGTACTGTGTGTTGAGTTCTTTCAGGCTTTGACCGCCAGTGTTAGACTATATAATTCTGAAAGACAATAATATTGCCATCCTACGATATTCGCGTTCATTTATTTTTATTTTTTATCATCACTTGCCAATTTAGCATCAATTTAAGAATAGAAATATTGTATTAAGTAGATATTACATTGGTATTGATAATGGCAATTGATGAAACAGTTAACGCCAACTTTGACGGCGAGTTTAAGAGATATGTTGGCAATATCCTCTCTTTAAATATTTTTTTTATTAAGGCCCCTACAGTTTAACATTAAAAAAAAAAAATCAAGGCCAGGAAAGGATATGCTCTGCCGTCAACGGACGGGCCCATTGAGGGGTAGAGGGTTTGAGTGGGGCTGAGCTTAGGGGATTCATTGATGGATATCTCTTGTCGATGTGGCAAACGCGTTGGGAAGATAGTCAGCAATATGCTCGCTACTCAGGACGTGTTGGCCACGGAGTTTGCTTCCAGAGCATTTCCTTGGCGTAGGGCTACTGTGTTGTAGTTGTAGGAAGTGAATCTGGCGGCCTTTTCGAGGCACTTTGATCTGAGGGTTAAACGGCTGAAAGACTGTTTGGTTTGAGTTGATCCCATAATCGCTTCAGCTTGACAGACGGCAGCTGCTGCCCATTGCATGGGGCACCAGGCGCTGGACCACAAGAAGTTGAAACTGGGCGTATGTCAGCTACAGGGTCCAGAGACCTTGTGTAGTACCGAGAGTGATGGAGATTCACACGGACAGATCGTGCCTTACCATATGTGTCTTTTTGATCCCTCGGGGGTATGGGCAGGCACAGGAATTCTAAGTCTATTTTTCAATGTTGCCATTGCCGAGCGGAAGGGGTTTGTAGTTTTTCCCTCTCTCCCAACGGTGAGGATACTGCATCCTTGCAATGTAGTATAGACCGTTCCATCTGCATGGAGTCTCTGCACCCGCTATTTACAAATTTCCAGTTTGTACTCGTTTTGCCGCAGGGCGATTAATTCCGTGAATTAAGGTGTAACAATCACAATTTGATAGCAGCTTTATTGTGCAACTCCCACCGGTGAGTTTGGCCAGTAGTGTGGGGATCACACCACGGGATAGAGTTCCCGCCTGATCATTTGGTTTTGGACCCCTTGTGGGAGCATCATGTGGGTTGTTGGATGAAACAGAAATCACTGGTAGAGTCTTTGTGCTCGAACGTGAAATTTTATTTTACAATTAGGTGCTACAAACCTAAAGAGTAGCAAAGGTGGTAAGATACATCTCAACCCCGCCAATGGGGCTTACGTTCTATACTAGCATAATCAATTTGTCGACTCCTATTCCTAGCCCAAGTTAATTTAGCTTTGCCAGGGGGGCGCTGGCAATCGCATTGTAATATGCCCAGTGTGATTAGCACGCCGTGGCTAGGGCTCTCACGACGAGACTCACATAAACCCCCATGGACTCTGTTGTACCAAAGCAATCAAAAAAATTTTTTTGATAATCGATATGATCTACCGCACGCTAAGGTTTAAGCTAATATCTAAATCATTTAATGATAATTTACAAAAGGTTTTGTTTTCCAATTAAGCCGATTCTGAGCTTAATGCTTTCGAAAACATCTCAAAAAGCCGGTAAGTGTGTCTTTTTTTATGTTGCTTTTTCGTGTCAATAGAACTGCAATTGTTCTGAATTTCTATTCATCTGGATTTTCCTTATATATCACACTGGTTGAATATTGAGTCCTTTAAGTTAACTTTCGTTTTCTTTTTTCTAACATATTCTGTCAGATCTTACCTCAAAAATTGTAATTTTTAATGATTCTCACAGTAGTTTGATTTTTTATTTGTATGGACCAGGACTCACATCACTGCACACGGATGTTATAACGACGCTGGTATTAAATATGAATCTTCCATGCTATTTATGCACCCTTTGGAATGTCTTTAATTTACTGCCAAATTTCATTTCTGGCTCTGCCATAAGAATCCCTATTGCAATGTTATAAGCGGCTTAAGTGTAAATATCATAGCACTCCAAATGTCTTCAACAAATTGAATAACACTAAATTTGCATTTAATAATAATAACAAATTCTACTTTACTCCAACAAAGGTCTTTTTTTTGTGTGCTTGTTAACCAAATGCAAATCGATTGTGCTGTTCAATGGAGCTGATGCCCCCTTATCCATCCCTCTGCATATGGGAGTAAAATACAAACTATCAAAGCAAGGCAATTCCCCTAACCAAGTTGCCATGTGGTCTGAGACAAACTGGATTTCGTCTGAGTCACCTGAACGTCGTAGCGCCATCGCATTGCTTTGGTTCATTGCACATAAGAAGAAAATGTGATTTTGCTCGTTTACTTCCGTCTCTATTATTTTGTCTCTCTCCCTTTGAAGTCACTCGCTCGTTGTTTGAATACCCTGCTTCGTCTTGTCTTGTTTGTTAACTCCCTGTGCCAACAATGCAATTCCACAGCCATCCGGCTTTGCCATGGATAGAAAATGAAATAGTAAAACCGAGCCAGACAACAACAAAACGAGTTTCTATAAATAAACAAGAAGTTGGCAATAGAGGAAATATGTTTTCAATATGAAAAGGATATTCATGCTCTATATATTTATAAGTGTGCATATGTATAGATGCTTCTAAGGTAATAACTATTGCAAGGACTTGTGTGTAGTAGTATTGACAGATAATTTAGAGTTTGTAACAAGAAATGTCTATTGATTTTTCTCGTTTAAAGGAAATGGAATAAAATGAGCATTTATGTATATATACGATAATACAATGTCTAGATATCGTTGTTCAAACTGCACAAGTTTCTATGTAAACCTTTTGAAAGATATTTGAAGAAGATATTTAGCGGCAAAAAAGCCAGCTATGCTGAAATGAAAGAGATACATATTGCAAATACTTTGAGAGCGTCTTGAATAAGAAATATATTTAGGCCTTGGTTTGTAAAAAAACGTATGAGAAAGGCAAATAAAAAAAAGTTTATCAAAATCTGTATTAATAATTAAGCTTTAATACATTTAAGTAATAATAGCAAATACTCTGTATACAGAGGAATGATATATTTCTGCCACCCATGAGCTGTTTGAATCGTGTCTTTGAGGAGTAAAAACTAAAGAAGTCTTCATAATTTTTCATAAGACATTTTACGTATTTTAGACTTGGCAGAGAACAGCAAGAAAACCTTTAAATATTACAAAACATCTAATACTTTCATAACATCTCAACCAGCAAAAGAGCTGCACTAATGTTTACATACAATTAAATGGTGCATAGTGGGACAGCCAGCAATATCTTTTTCGTGTGTTGTTATTATGAAGTATTAGATCAAAGTCAGAAGTATCGTTAATAATTTTGTTAAAAACTGAGAAAATTCCTAAAAGACTATATATCATTCACCCCATCTGACTATAAACTGTAATTTCATTGCCTACTTCAAAGTGCATCTAAGGTTACAAAGTGTTGCATACTTTATTGGTGATTTTAAGTTAGTATATTTAAAAATCCGTAAATTAAACAAAAAAAAAACACAAAATTATGTAGATTGAATTACTTTTTCCACCGTACGCTAGCAAACGTTTAAGGCAGAGCTTTTGACTATAAATTGTATAAATTATTTGTTTATAAAGGGTGTCTCAACAAGAACGCAAGATTTAAATGGCTGATGCAGCAATTGAATTGTTTCTCTTGCTGCATGACATGTGGTGTCGTCTTGTTGAAACCACATGCCCTTCACATTCATTTCTTCAATTCTAGGCACGAAAAAACTAGTTATCATTTCACGATACCGAACACCATTGACTGTTTGCACTTGGCATGCCTCATTTTTATAAAAAAAACAAGATCCAATGATTCCTCCAGCCCAAATTCCACACCACACAGTGACACGTTGAGGATGATGGTAATGGGCCTCGTTACTGAAGATGATTTTATCGGCAAAATTAGTATTTTCATGTTGTCTCTCTTCGCTGTCTGTGGTCAGCTGGCTTCCGTTCCGGAGTCAATTGAACTTTGTATGCATGAAGATGCAAATCTTTCTTCAAAATTCGCTGCGCAGTGGATTTGGAGACACCAATTTGCTGAGCTCGGTGTAGAATTGAGGTGGGTGGAGTATGAGCGACATCATCACGTACAACTGCGACATTTTCGGTCGATCGACCTGGTCGAAGGCGCGTTGTTGTCTTTACATCACTAACAAACCCAGTTTTGGCAAATTTATCCATTAATCTCTTTACAGTTGACTCTTTTAGAACATTATTGTGACCCCAAATTGATCGCAATTTGCGAACTGTAGCCGCAAAACTTTCACCATTTCGGTAAAACAATTTTACAATCAGAATACGTTGTTCATTCGTGTAGCTCCATTTTTACTAACCCCGTACCTTTTACTATCAGACAATAATAATTGTTCAAATGGCAAACAATGACACTTTGAATGGCGCCAAATTTAAATCTTGCGTTCTTGTTGCGACACCCTTTAGATTGAATTACTTTTTCCATTGTACGCTAGCAAGAACTTAAGACAGAGTTTTTGACAACAAATTATATAAATTACTTGCAAGGATAGTTAACCGTACAGGAGTAACTAATTCGGTTTAAAGATATTTCCAAGGTGCAAATAATATAAGAAGTATTTCAAAAATTGTCTTCGTACCATTGTTGATTACTTTAAGTGAACCGGGCTAAAAATCAAATTTATCACAACAATTAAATTTTACAATTTTGAATTCTAAAAAAATAAAAATCGAAATCATTTTTAGGAGTTCTTCTTGTGCTTGAAGCCTGCAATTTGAAAAAGGGGCTGAAATAAATTTAAAATTAATTTTTACCCAAGTTCCTTGAAAATATCGTTATAAAACCGGAAATTGAAAGCGTGTATTTGGAAACGTTTTTCTACCTAAGCGTGTGTGCTCAGATTAAGGATAATCTCATTCCTGTTCGAAATACATATTTTTTAGAGCTAAACAAACATTCTGGACCTTGCAGAACCAATTTTTATATAAGATGTCAGTTACTAGAAAGATGCCAGTTTTTCAAAAAAAAAAAAAAAAAAATTCTTTAAAAATGTATTAATTCTTCTTTAATCAGAAGCAGTAAAGGCCTGTATCGTTCCAAAAAATATATGTATTTAAAGAACTTACCAAATTGCGAGCGTGACTACTGTGAAATGCGAAAAAAATGTTGGAAAGTTGGCAATAGTCGATATATTCGTTGCAAAAGATGATTCCTATGATTTGGCAATAACTACTCATGACACAATGAGGACCATCGTGCTGCTAAATATGATAAAAGTTTAATAATGCAAATGAGATACAAAAAAATTTAATTTTGAAAAGAAAAAAAAACAGGAAATTTGAAATATTGTACATTAACAGATGGTGCTTTTAAAATTCCCACTTGTATGGCGATAACTTGAGGCATTCATCGTGGCATCGAACCTCATATAATTGAGAAGTTCGAACAGTAAAAAAAATTCTTCACACAAGGCCAAATTCAACATATTCAAACATTTTAATTTTCGGAAATTTTACTATTTATTCATTAATTAACAGCAGTATATAAACTGGAGTGATTGCATCTCGTACGTAGTCTTCACATACACATAGAAGAATGAAAGAATTTACATACATTTGCAAAAAATTTTCTTTTTTAATTTAGAAAAAAAAAAAAAAAATATTTTTTAACGTGCAAGATTTTTAAAGCAGGATTTCGTTTATTATACAAAAAATAAACAATCATTCGTAGTAGTCAAGTAAAAAAACTATTTTTAATAAAATTGACAAATTAGGCAAATACTTAAGTGCTTTTTCAAACGCTCTTTCATTGCAAATGCAAAAATTGCAACTTTTAAGGCTATATAGCCTCACTTTTTTTGTGAATCAAACGGAAATCTGGATTAAAGTACGAGGAACAATAGAATCGAACAAATTTAATATACTTTTAAAAATATTAACGCCTGTTAGGCCAAAATCTGAAAAATATATAAAGAAATTGCAGTCGTTCAAAATTTGAGTTATTGAGAAATTTTAGTTTTATTTGATTACTCCCGTAAGAGAATATTTAAGGGTGTTTATTAAACCGTTTAATGAAATTATACTTCACATGTACAGGGTTATCTAGATGGTGGTTTCAAAATATCCGATGCTGCAAGGCTGTAAGCTTTCAAATACCTGTCATTTGGAGTGTTATTTATTTAGTAAAAAGTTTGCCATCTACAAATATGGATCGTTTAATAACCGAAAAACGTGTAAAAATAGTTAAAACTTACTACAAAAGTGGTGATTCAAACGCGAAAGCTTAATTTCATGTTTAGATGATGTCAATTGGCCACCAAGATTTTTTTTTTTTTTGTTGGGTTACGACACAGACCGTGTTTACGCGAACTATTCCCAAGTGAACCGTCTGAAATGTGTGAAAAAGTGGTCGAAAACTACCTCAAAAGGATCCACTGCTGCAACCAATCCAGGGGTGGTCATTTAAATGCCATTGTTTTTCAAAATGGCAAAGTCCAAGCATTATAATGAAATAAATGTTTCATCGAAACCATAGCTTTGTGTGTAAGAGTGTTCTATTTAACATTACTTTTGGAACCGAAAAATCAATAACCCTGTGATAAATGATTCGAAAAATACTGCTTTTGTAAAGTTCAGTGCATACTCTTAGGCTGTGCCAGCTTAACATTTTAAGCTAAATACTACGCGTGTTTTCTTACCATAAGAAAATTTCGACCGCATTGTCTGGTCGCAAAGTAATTTCACGACATTGCCAGTTTGTTTTCCAACACTGAAATCGGAAAAGCTTATGTTTTGCGTTTTATAATGTGATCGATAATATATTTGAAAAATCGGAAAATGATTTGCTTTTATTGGCATTTAGATTTATAAGTTTACAAATATATATACCTATATAATATAGCACATGAAGCAGAATATATATGTGATGCAAAAATTTAATATATTTCGATTTCTGTGTTATAATACAACGAATAAAAGTTTGAGGTTGCCATTTAAACAGATTTTCCTCGCGATAAAGACGCACTACTAATTTTTACACTAATTTTTTTTTTATTACGTAGTTTTACCGCAAAAATTCAGCATAGTACCAGCTTTTAGGGAATTTTTTCTAATGATTTCATAAATTACCTAATTTTTACTAACACCAATATGTACAATAACATTATGTATAATAAAAAACTTAATTCTCGTATTCCATCTCCTACACCAGAAAGTTTGCAAATCATATTTTTCCCAAATTTCAAAACTATCCCACTGGTACAAGTTGTCGCAAAAACTGACACTAAAAATAACTTCAAACTTTATGCTGTCTCTGTCATTTTTTGTATGTTGCTGTGGCAGGGCATCATAAAAGTTTGAAGCTCAAGCATTATTTTCCAAACCACCAGCAACGAAGACGCACAGCAAGTTCTCTTATCCAGAAAAAGGATATTTAGTTGTTCGTCACCTTGCTACTGTACGACAGAGAGGGGGTAGACCAGGAACTACATAGTCCCAACAAGGGTTTATAAAATGTCGTGTTGACAGTTTGTCGGTGTTATAGTTGTTGTTATTATTGCTCCTACTGCTATTGCTGATGCTGATGTTGCCACTGCACATTTAACGTATCTTAAATCTCTAGTAAAACTCTACTCGAAAAGACCTTTCAAAAAGGATTTTGGGGGTTCACAAACTTTTATGCAGGATATGCTAAAGAGTTGTTGGCCCAAACTTATGGACAGACGAGAAAAAAGTTAACATGTTATCTATTACGTTGACAAAAAGCTACATATACTAACGCTTGTAAGACTTTATGTACACAAAAAAAAAAAATCAAAAAACAAAACAAAATAAAAAAAAAACTAAAATGTGGGGAATTTTGTTAGCAATTTTTGCATATTTTATGCGGCAGTGAGATAGAGGAAAGTTTTCTTAATGTTTAATAAATTTATGTAAATGTAATTTATATTGCATGCTAATCATTGATGTAATTAAGAGCAACACAATTTAGGTCGAAACATTGGGTTAATTTAATTGTCAAAGTTAGGGGAAAGTGGGTTGGCATTCAGGGTTGGTAAGCAAACGTATAAAATGAAGTGTAGTTTTATAACTAAATCACTACTTTAGTGTGACACAAAGTATGAATGAGGATATATTTTTTTCATGCTAGAATTTGAGAGCTTTTCAAAGCGAATATCAAACTCAAACTTTCCGGGAAACTCCTTCATTTCCACTTCACAGCGTCAAGTAACAGGGAATATCATACAAGATTGAACAAAATGAAATGCTTAGTTAAATAAATAACGAAAGGAAATATGTTTTATTCTAAACCCAACTTAGTTAACGTTTTGATGAATGTTTCAAGGCAACCTGGGTAAAATGCCAAGTATTAGCTGTAGAACAGCGTAGAATTAAAACAACATGTTATTGCATATGAAATCAGGAGCTTCATCATATCAAACGAACTCGGGTTGAACGTATAACAAATATCATTGGTTTTAAATATATATATTTGAGAATGTTTTTCAATCGAAGTTGATGTCTATGACACAAACGAGTATATAACTATTAGCTTAACCCTGTTTTTAGTAGGACTACTGTAAGATCAGCTGAAAACATTACTGCTACTCAAGAAAGTGTTCAAAACAATCCATCAACCTTAATTCGACGCCGTGCTCAGGAGCTTGGTCTTCAAAGAACAACTTTGGCCACAATTTTTTACAAGGAATTGCATTTGTTTCCATTTAAGATTCAGTTGGCACAAGAACTTCTTCCACAAAACCATTTAAGCCGCCGTACATATGCCAATAGGATGTTACAGCTCGCTTATGACAACCCCGATTTTCATGAGAAAATCATAATGAGTGACGAGGCACATTTTTATATGAATAGATATGTGAATAAACAGAATAGTCGGTTCTGAGCAATGGAAAACCCTCAAATTATTCATCATGGTGTGGAATTTGAAGGAATCATTGGATCTTACTTCTTTGAAACTGAAAACGGCGTAGTTACCGTTACGTTACCGTCACTGGGGAGCGATATCGTCATATGATTGAAAACCTGTTAATGCCACAACTGCATGCTTTGGGCTTGATTAACATGTGGTATCAACAAGACGGTGCCACATTTCATACAGCCAGAAGCACAATGGAATTACTGCGAGACCTCTTTCCACAACAAGTTATTTTAAGAAATGGTTATGTTGATTGGAAGCCACGGCCGCCTGATTTGACTGCTTCGGACTTCTTTTTGTGGGGATTTGTGAAAAGCAAAATTTATGCAAACAAACCAGAAACGCTTAAACAACTCAAATAAAATATTCGTGATGAAATTAATGAAATACCGCGTGAAATGTGTGAGAATGTAATGAAAAATTTGCTCAAAAGGGCTCGCAATTGTGAGACTAAAGAGGCGGACATATATTTGATATTGTTTTCCATACATAGTTTATCAATAAAAGATCCATTCTCTTGCATTTAATCAAAAATTATGAACAAACAAAGTAGTATGCCTTCCCGACGGACACCCAGTATATAGTACCTGAGATAACAGGTGACATATGTCCATTTTTATGTAGAATTTGCAATCAGCAAGTTAACTCTTTTAATTTATATTTTTTACGAATTTATTCAGAACTAAGGCATTAAAGAAGTAAAGAAGCAGTTCAACCCATCGACGATTTGAAACGCTAAATATTCACATATATTGGTCAATCCGCACTTGCCAGCTGTTTTACATTTGTGGAGATAAAGTTTAACAAGATCATTATTCTGATTTGCGCTATACCTGGATATAATGCTGTACATTGTTGTAAATGTGATAGCTGCGGTGGTTCCTTCCTTTTTGTTAAACATTATATCCTTTTTTTTACGATGGAACAAATTTAGAATCAAAATTCAACAGATTCGGCTATAGTGAGATTAAATGACACAAAGATGTAATGCATCATATTTTATCAATTTTCTGAAATATTGAATTGCTCAAATTGCTCATACACTTTGTATATTTGTTGGTGATGCAAACAATAATGTACTGATGTACTTTATCAAGCTACGACTTTGCTAGCCGACCTCAAAAAGAAGACGCAAAAAAGGTGGGAAACATTTTTTTTTGTTTTTCAACATAATCTTCTTTTAGCTCGATACACTTTTTCTAGCGATATTCAATAGCTTCTATAACCTGTTCATAGTAAAATTTGTCAAACTCATTAACATAACCATCAACCGCACCTCCATCACTTCTTCATTGTTGGCAAATTTTTTACCATCGAGCGACTTTTTCAAGTTTAGAAATAGAAAATATTCCGAGGGAGCTAAATCTGACGACTAAGATACGTGATGAAGTAATTCGAAATTTAGTTTAAAAATTTTGGTCATCGCTACAGTGTTTGTATGAACTGGAGCATTGTTTCGATGAAAGAACACTTTCTTTTCTCATAATTTCATCTACCAAAACGTTGCAATAAATTAGCATATTTTTCGCCGTTGATGGTTTTCCCGTTCTAAAGACGATCAATGAAAATTATCCCATGCACATCCTAAAAAACAGCTGCCTTGACCTCGCCTGCAGATGGAACTGTCTTCGCTTTCTTTGGACACGATTCTTCCATTCCACTCCATTGTTCCATCCATGGTTATAAATCGACGCATCAATTCTACTTTTTTGCGGTGAAACATCGCCAAAAGCTCTACTGAAACATTTTCACGGCGCTGTATTTGCTCTATTGGAAGCAAGCGCGGCACCCATCATGCGCACAGCTTTGTCATCTCCAAATCTTCGGTCAATATCATTTCAGCTAACTCAAGCACGTTCAGCCGACGATCATCCAATACCACTTTGTGGATTATCTTAACCGTGTCTGGCGTGGACATCTCAATTGGTCGACCACTATGGTATTCGTCTTCGCAGCTCGTATGGGCTCGTTTAAACTCCGCTACCCAATATTTAATAGCCGTAAACGAAAAAGCAGACTCCCCCAGAGTAGAATGTAGCTTCTCGTTAATATTGGTTGGATTGAGACCTCACAAATGGAAATATTGAATTACATAACGGTAGGCAATTTTTCCGTGGCGAATTGAAACTTAAAACATGTGTTCTATAAGGTTACCACTTTTCATCAAAATAATTTTTTTCAAGCTACTGGAACCATTTATACGTCAGGTGGGCTAGTCTTGAGACCGCCTATGTATAATGTAAATTGTTAGATCATAATAATATTCTATGTGAGGTCTTCAGAAAAGCACAAACAAAGGAGTTTGTAAAAACAAATATTTTACATGTGATTGTAATTAAAGTAAAATGTTTTATTCAGAACGAAATGCAAGATTTGACATATACTGGACACACAGACTGAAATATCCACCTTAATAAGTTGTATCAAAAATGCTATAATTCTACAGTTGAAAAAGAACAAATTGTAGTTTTTCCAAATCCTTTGTAAAATCAAGAAAGACATCATTAACTACTGCTTCTTCCCCGCAATTACATGTTTTAAAAACCAAGTTGGTATTTATAAAAGTAATTGTTCTTTCCAATATATGCGTAAAGTTTTGCATGAATAAACTTTTCAAAGATTTTATCAATAATTAATAGCAAGACAACGTGACGAAAATCTTTTGATTTAGAAGCATTCGATGCTTTTGGTTAAGGAATAATCATACTAACTTTAAAACGATCAGGAAAACTGGACATATCAACTATTTTATTAAACAATATTGTAATAGTATTAAGGCAGGCAGACAAGATATCAATTATTATCTTAATGTCATCTACAGCAACTGATTGAATAAGAAACCGGTTTGACATTCCGGTTAAAGTTCGTAAGTAGTTCCATGCGTCCACTGGTAATACTTGGATCTAACGTCGTAACTTACTAACAGCTATATAGAGTACTTACAATTGCGTTTATGTCCCAATGTTATAAAATTTTACATTTTTCATTCTGGTTTTAAAACCTAAGATTATCAGCGATTCTTTCAAAAAATTAATTTAAAATTTTCTTCATTACTGATCAGACCAGACGGCTCGGAAAATTTCTGTCCATTCAAGTAACTTCCCTCCTTAAACGTCTTATGCACTAATATTAATTAATCAACTACGTTATTTGTGACCGAAAATGGGTCGATGTTAAGTACACGCAACTATCGTTCGCATGCTCACAGGTCCAATCCCGCATTGTTTGAACGGGGGTCACCTCGTTGTGTCTGACCAACATTAAGAGTAGTCGAGCAATCAACAAGTCTTCAAAATGCTTCTTAAACTTTGACGTTTGGAATCGTTGTTAAAATGTAGGCCCCGTTGAATTATTCTAAAATTATAATACATGTACGAGGTGTGTTTTTAAAAAAAATAAGGCGAATTTTAAAATTTCGCGGGTTACGCACATTCGACTTTCGATTATTATTTTTGTATGTTCGTACACTCATCTCGAAGATATGTTGACGGTTTTATCCATATAGCATGTCTAGTTTGTTTGTGAGAGGCATTAATAAGACAAGTGTTTTGCGTGTTGGGCTATTCGGTTTTTATCTACTCAATCGTCGCAAAAAGCCGTCCTTTCGTGAGTCTCCTCAATCTTGGGAACAGGAAAAAGTCGCAGGGACCACATCTGGTGAATACGGTGGCTGAGGCATGATAACGGTGTTGTTTTCGGCCAAATAATCTCTCGCAAGCAAAGATGAGTGAGCAGGTGCATTATCATGATGCAATAGCCATTAATTTTTACACAGTATAAAAAAATAATAATAATCGAAAGTTGAATGTACGCATCCCGCGAAATTTGAAAATTCCCCTTATTTTTTGAACACATCTCGCATGCTCACTGACTGAATGTGAGAAGCTCTTCCAAGTCTCATTCATAAAATGCAAGGAAATTTGTTTTATTAAGTACGTTATTTATAATGTTGCCGAACCGTCAACACAGAATGCATTAAATTTATAATTCAGCAAGCACGCCTATACCACGGCTTTAAATTAAATTTAAATAAATTTTATTTATAATTTTAATTAAAAATCTTATAAATTCCAACATTATATGGACTTTACAAATCACAAGAACCTGTTTGACATTGTTGTTTGGCTAAAAGTGTAAAACACATTGACTTTCATGCTTTCATTCAGTAACAATGAAATTTAAACAATTGCGAACTTTTGAACAATGACTATACAATAATATATTAAATGTTTACTTATTTATTCGTTGTTTCAATTTAATGGGATCATGTAAGTTCACTTTCAGGATCCTATAGCGATATATAGAAATTTGAAAAGATTCCAAGTACTTTATCAATCAATTCAAGGCTTGCAAACATTCCTTTTCATACTACGAACTTGTTTAACCACTTACAATATTGACATAATAGGCAATATGGCAAGGATTACAAATTTACAAATAAGTAATTGCGATTTATTCAAATGTTGAATATTTACAGAATTTCTAACTAAGCAATATTTTTAATTACTATTCCGATAAATTCATGAAATGAAATTCTCACACTTGTTGGTGCAATCAACTTCCAGTAAATGCTTTGGCAGCCACCGTCCTGCTACTCTGAGCATATGAGACGCCTGGGCTCCACTTCTCCCTGCCGCCATGATGACTATTATACATTTTCATCGTGAGTGCTTAGTGCGGCACAATACGCTATAAAGTGACCTAAATACACAATAAAATCTGTTGCCGGAAAAGAAACAGCCTGACGCACTAAATGTGACGTGTTCGTTGGCTTTCGAAAGTACCGCCACTGATGGGTGGAGATGCCCAGGACTCTCGAACAACATGTTAGTTTTCATTTTGTCTAAAGTATTTTTGAAGTGAATATCAAAAGCAAACTAGAACATGAACATGTTCACAACTTTAGGTAAACTTAAAACAAAACAAAGTTGGAAAACAAAAACACACAACACAAACACAAAGCAAATCAGGCATCATGCAGTGAGAGAAAGAGAGATGGAGCTAAAGTTAAAACCGTACCGCTCACACTGGGCGGCAATAGACTTGTTGAAAGCATTTGCCAAGAGTTGTCATAGAGAAAATTCAAACATTCCTTTCGTTTTGCTGCTTTCCTTGTTGTTGCTGTGAACAAAAGTTGTTTTCAGAATAGTTTATACAACTGTGATCGGTTGGTTGGGCAGGACGAAGGGAACTTGTTTAGGAAAATTGTTTAAATGTTTCCTTAATACACTCACACGGACAGACAATGAATTGTTTTAAAGTTTTGTGAAACTCCAAGCTGTGTGTATTATGATTTGTAAAAGAATTTGTTGTAACAAGCCGAGATTTGAGAATTACAGGGGGAGAATTATGAACTTCTCTTCAAGCTAATAAAAAAATTAGTTTGAATAGCTGGCAGAGATTGATTATAAATATTAAAAAAAGGGCCTACAAGTATGTTTGAATCTGTGAATTGAGCAAAAATCGAATTAACTAACGTAATACCATTTTACATCTAATAATTAAACCAAAACGATATTAAAAAAAAAAAACAATAGAGGTAAACATTCCATGCAAATTGTTTTGCGCTTTTCACCAATAACCGCCGCAGATTCATTGAAATCAGTAGAAAATGCATGTAATGCCCGATGATCTATTACATTTTAAATGAGGTTAAAGCAATTCAGTGGTTTGAATGATAATCCGTTATTTGCGTATGCTTTGAAGAGCATATTACTGGATGACAAGAGTTCTATAAACGCTTATCAAACATGGACAAATTGCATTCTTTTTGCGAAGAAGTTTTTGTAATCCAAGAACAATTTTCGGTTTCAAAAGTAAAGTTAAATAACACACATAAAGTTATAATTTCACTGAAGTTATATTTATCTCATTACAATACTTGGACTTGTTATTTAAATAACCGCCTTCGGATTGGTTGCAGCAGTGGTTTTTTTGATATCGTTTTCGACCATTTTTTTGCACGTTTCAGGTGCTATCTGGGCGATAACTTGACGAATGTTAGTTTTCAAATGCATCAACGTTTAAGGATTATCCGCGTGAACACGATTTTTGACGCAGTTCCATAAAAAAGAAAAAATTAACGGCGCCAAATCGCAAGATCTTGGTGGCCAGGCATCGCTAAAACGTGAAATTACCCTTTTTGAAAACTTATCGTGCAATAAAGCCAAAATCGGTCGTGTTGTGAGGCTCGTCGCACCGTCTTGATGAAACCACATAACGTACAGGCCATAATCTTCAATCGTAGGCCAAAAACATCGTTTATCAGATGGCCATAGCGCTCAGAATTGCAATTCGTACTATCCGCCTAACTTTCACCAGCAGGAGCGATATTTTCAGCAATGCGTACATTACGATGATACACAGACCTGATCACATTTGCAAAGCTTCCAGTCTCTTCAACTTTCTTTATAATCTTGTCAATTCCATGTACAGTACTTGTGTCCACGTTTGAATCACCACTTTTGTAGTAAATTTCACGTATTTTACGCGTCCTTCGGTTGATAAACGATCCATAATCGTAAATGGCAAACCTTTCACTAAATAAATAACACTTCAGATGACAGGTATTTAACAGCTGACAGCCTTGTCAGACTGGCGGTTTTGGAACCACTAAATGGATAACACCGTACTAATAGACTGCTACCTACCAGTTAAAAACACATCCCTGCCGTTAGATATGATGCCATACTCACACAATATGCCAGCTGAGACAACTCATTTAGCCGTAGTTGAATTAGAAAATTAACACAAACAAACAGTTAGGTAAGAGCAACTGTTAGTTTGGTTCCCTCAACGGAATTGCTTCAGTTTTCAAACAACTGAATTGGCCCTAACAAAATTTGGAAATTAATGCAATCAAATACGAGTATATCGGCTGGACCAACTGCAAAATTCGGATTTTTCAAATGAATTAAGCAATAATTGGGGTTCAGCTTTTCAATCAGATTCTGTTCAAGCACAAAAAATAGAATGACTGAAACTTGTTTCGGTTGCGAAAATATAACAAATATTTGATTGCAGCAACAGAATTGATGACCAAATCCCTTGCCAAAATCAAATTAAAGAAGAAAAAAAAATTGGTATCTATTAGTTAATTGATATCAAATTCTGCTGTCTGAACTGAAATAAAGATTTTGAGACCAGAATAATCAAAAATTCGCTCGTAGCAATCCAGCTGTAAAATAAGTTGCGTTGTGGCAACTAAAACTCAGTTGTAGCGACCAAAATTGACATAAAAACAAACAGATATTGGGTTACAGCACTATTTCAGGGTAAGATTTCTGTGATTGCACAAAAACAGCGTTCTTAAAAGGACTTACAAATCAAATTTTTATGTTATCAGAATTCCTAAACCATATAGGTTTTTGGGTTTGGTTGCTACAGTTTTCTTATGACAAGTTTTAATGGATTACAAAACCCAAAAATTCTTAAAGTTGAAAGGGATTGGCTTGAGAATATCTTTTTTGGTGTCAAAAATATATTAATCTATCCAAATTTATTTTTACTGAAATTCTTTAAGACTCTGTTCTAAGCTTGTTATTAAATCTTAAAAGAAATTATAGTCATGCTTTTAATATATATACAGGGTTGCCCATATTCGACGGACCCATCTGGCAACGCCATAACTTTTGACAGAGATGTCAGATCGCTTAATGACATACCGCGTTTGAAGCGTCAGTCCAAGCAGATTTTTACCATGGAACAATACACGCCACGCGAGCGCTCCGAAATAGTTGAAATTTGCATTCAACAGAAGAAGTCAATTGTGAAAACTCAACGTGCTTTTAAAATATTAAAAAATGTGAGAAGTGCGCCTTCTAAGAACACCATTAAGCGTTTATACGAAAAATTTTCGACTGATGAGGCTCTTTTTAATCCGAAGAGGCCAAATAAAAGTCGACCAAGGCGATCGGTCGATCGTTCGCGTTGATTTGCATTTGTTCCCGTACAAAATTCAATTGACGCAAAGATTGTTACCTGCGGACAAGCCTCGTCGATTGGAATGGGCCCAACGAGTCATCGAAATGGCCGATGATGACGAGCAATTTTGGAACAAAATTATCATGTCCGATGAAGCCCATTTCACATTGAATGGGACCGTAAATAAGCAAAATTGCCGTATTTACGCCACTGAAAATCCCCAGGAGATTCAAGAATTGCCTCTTCATGACGAAAAAGTCACAGTTTGGTGCGGCGTTAGTGCGAAAACTGTCATTGGGCCGTTTTTCTTCCAAAACGAAAATGGCCATGCTGTTACCATCAACCAGGAGCGTTATCGCGACATGATGACCAATTTTGTGATGCCAATTATTCGTCGAAAGCGTATGAGGCAGTTCTGGTTTCAACAAGACGGCGCTCCACCGCACACAAGTCGCATAACAATCGATTTTCTGAAGAATTTGTTTCCGGGCCGTTTGATGTCGAAAAGTGGTGATTTGGACTGGCCACCGCGTTCGCCCGATTTGACGCCCGCTGACTTCTTCTTGTGGGGACATTTGAAGTCAAAGGTTTACGTTAACAAGCCAAGGACCGTAGAAGAGCTCAAGGACAACATTTGTGAAGAAATAGCCGCTATTCCGGCCGAAATGTTGGCGAAAACGATGGAAAATGCTGCAAAAAGGGCACAAAACGCCATCAACGCCAGAGGCGGCCATTTGAGAGATATCATATTCAAAAATTGATGTAAACAAATCTACTTGGAACAAATTAAATGAATAAGATTGCCAACCGCCAAATTTTTATTTTTTTCTTTGATTTTTTTCTTTTAAAACATGGGTCCGTCGAATATGGGCAACCCTGTATAGGGTGATTTTTTAAGATTTAAGTTCTTCAGGTTGGCAGCATTGGTTGGTAATGACGTCCAAACGTCATCTGTCAAAGCGAAAAGTGCACAGTACACTCTGCCATTTCATCATGGAAAGACTAACAAACGAGTAACGATTGCAAATCGTTGAAATTTATTATCAAAATTCGTGCTCTGTGACAAATGTTCATCGTTTGATGCGACCATTTCATGGTCGTCATAATCGACCTGCTTAATCAATAATTCGTGCTGTTATCGCCAAATTTCGCACCAAATTTACTTTGTTGGTCGCCGTTCTCAGCGATTAGGCATGTGTTACTCAACCATAAGGATTTTGTTTTTTCCCCCAATTGGCTGAGTTGAACTTGGTTAACATGTGGTTTCATCAGGACGGTGCAACATGCCACACTGCTCGTGGAACAATGGATATGTTGAGAGATGAATTTGGTGAGCAACTTATCTTTCAATTTGGCCCCAAAATCTTGCGATTTAACGTCTCTTGATTAGTTATGTCAAGTCGTTAGTCTATTTGGACAAGCCGAACACTATTGAAGTCTTACAGGATAACATAACACGCGTTATTCGTCGAATACAGGCCGAAATGCTCGAAAAAGTGACGAAAAATTGGACCTTCCGAATGGACATTTTGAGACGGAGCGGCGGACAACATTTACATGAAATTAAAGACCAAAGACCAATTTATCGATTCCAATAAAAAATTTTAATATATGATGTAAATTTGAGTGTGTTATTCGATTAAAAAAAAACTACGATTAAAAAATCACCCTATAAAACACTTACGTTTATTTTTTCGGCACATACGTCTTTCGTAGAGGATAAATATATACAATTCTAAACGTTTCTAAATACAAATGATTATTTTTATAAGAAATGATACCATAAACATGACCAAATTGGCAGGAAATCACAAATTATTAGCAGATGTGAGCCAAAATATTCTGCACACAGAACAAATTCCTTGTGTTCTACGAGTGGGATTTCTCACCTTTAATTAGTTTACATGGAGTCTTAATTTCGACTGGCTGAAAGGCACCTACTGCTTAATGATGAATCCGAATGTCAGCTTCAACATTTTTTATTGAATTTGCCAACTGTTCGACTATTCGAGAAGTTTGTTGGCACATCGGGGTGACCATTGCTTAAAGAAAAATATGTGGCTATATCGGGGTTCGAAACCGCATTTATATGAACGATAGGGAGATCCATAACCATGGAACTATGGTCGCGAATGTAGTGTAGATATGAAGATGCAACCAAACACCCAACTTTATTAAATATTACAAACATTTATGGTGTTACTGAGACTTAAGAGAATTTAAATTCTAGAAGTGGGTGATAAGTTTTAAGTTGATAAACCACCAACAGTATCAATTTTAAAATCTCCACAAAGCTTGCATTCAAGTTTTATTAAAAAGATTAACAACTTGTTTCGAAATATAGTCAAATGCCCAGGTCCAAACATTACACTCTTTTAATGTTTTATTTTTTCTAGTATTCCTCAAATCAAAAGGGCTTAGGACACTTTGTATACAATGTCGTTCAACAGAAATAATACGGTGTTAAGGAACTTTCCAAATCGACAGGTTCTTGCCATGTAAAGCGACGTAAAATGTAAATTTTATACTCATTATATCGGTATGCAAATCTAAAGTGCTTAAATTAAACAACGACAACAATTTGTTCAGTTTGTCCTTTTCTTTCAAATTCACGTAAAACTTTTAACAAAAACCATTATAAAACGGTTTTTTTTGTTATTTCAACATTTTATAATCCCGCTTTCAATTTAGAAAATCCTCAGCCGTCAACACATGCGATGGGCCATTTTTATCTCGTTTCTTTCTTGGCAGAAACAAATATTGAAACTACACTAGACTACAGCAGCCAGCTCGATATGTTGTTATAAAAACAAATATATACTCGCACAATCAATACCCATTGAAAAGTAATAGACTTTAAGTAAACAATTCTAAAGCAAAAATGGTAGCACTCACAGTCAGCCGCGTGCCTACATAAAATACAATGGTTGGCTAAATAAACGAAGAAAAAATATTCTCCACAAGTATTCACATGTTTGTGAATACAAATACTTTCAGGCTGTTTGTTGAGTTTATACAACCGAACGATCGAAAAATTTACCACCACACCCATACATTGCGTACACAGTCAAATATAATATGAAAGCAAAGTCGATAAACTAACGCAGACACGTCCAAATATTCACATTCAAAACATTTGTTTATCAGCTCATTACAAAATAACTGCATGCGCTGTAAATATAACAGAGATGCGTATACATGGTCCAATAGTAAACAAAAGTACAAAATAAACAAAATGTCTGTGCACGAGGTTGGTGTAATAAAGTGAGTTAAATGGAATTCAAATTTAAAATAACACAAGTGGAAATTGTTGTGATCCGTAATTTGAGAAGTAAAAGCCAAATGAAAATAAAGTCAAATCAGCAAGGAACATTTGTCGAGAATTTCTCGCCCGCAAAATCACAACATACATCCTGTTGTCAAACTTATTTGAGGTTATCGATTTTACAATGGCCACATGAGTTTTTAAAGTTATTGTTATTAATACGCACGTATGAATAATATAAATTTAATGGACGTATGAGTAATATTATCAAGCCCTTATTGTTAAATTTGCATTTGTTTTTAAAATTATGATTACTAATATGAACATATGAGTTATATTAAATATATACATATGAGTCATATTAATTGTTACCTACTCAGTATCACGATGGGTAATACATGCGACTGTCCGTGACACGAGTTAATGAGTAATCAACAAGATTAGTGAAAGCTCCTCAAACAAATGTTCGGTACATGAAATACTTAAGGTAATTTAAAAACTGAATGATTGTATTAATTTTCTTTAACTTGAACTGGATCAAGTGCCCCTGATGACTCCGATTGCAAGACGGAGAACTGTTTATTAAGTTTTATAACCGAACGAACTCATACATATAAGTTAAGCTGCTTCTGAACCTACAATCACATCGATAGCCGCGTATTTTAATCACTGTGCCATACAGCAATCTGAGTCAGACAGCAGAATGGGACATATTGGAATACCAATAAATATTTGCTTAGCTGATGTTAAATTTTGTCATGTTAATCTTTTTTGATAAATCCAAAGATTACATACTATTTACAATAGTCTTACTATATTTCACTCTAATTCTTAGAAACATTAACCTATCTTGGAGACACGAATATGCAAAATTAGTGAATCAGTGTCAATAGAGATTGCTGTGCCAAGCAGAAGTTGTTTAAGCCCTTGAAAATATTCATCCCTTCTGATTCCTATATTAAATTGGCTCTCAGAGGGGAATGAAATAAAATTGACTAGGATAGTTTATCTTCGATGATCTGAGTGTAAATTTAAAGTAAAACCCGGCGATATCTTGCAGCTAACAGTGCAATCTTTAGCAGTGGAGTCCAAAATTAACAAAGATCCAATACTGTCCCATAAACTTGTTGTGAATGTACAGAGCTTAAATGACAAAGCCGTATCGCGAACATAAAGAACTGATCTTAAATAAACGAAGAAATCATTACACTTTGCTTTATCATTTGCCCTTAGATTCTTAGAAAAATAAAAAACGAAGGATCTACTAGAAGTATGCTTTCATATGTACCTTGAAACAAACAAAAATTTTTGGATGCAACTTGAAACGTTCAAACTAAATTCTGAGGAAAAACCAAAATTGTCTACAAAAGTACTAGTAAATGTATTTTCTTGCATTAGTGACCAAATACTGTTTCTTGTAGTAATTGTAGTTTGCTTCATCCAGAGAGAAATTAAAAATTGTTATTCCTTTGAAAGCTGGTTGGATGCTAACTGCCAAATGGTATGTTTAAACTTGCTTACCGGATCTTTCAAAAAACGCTACAGCGTTAACTTACACTACAGGATAAAAAACAAAACAGCTTCATTTCGCTATTAGACATTAAATACATTTTTCCCATCATATTAATTTAGGTTCTCCCAAAAGCACAAAAATAAAGTGAGAGGGGAGTTATTCAACAATTAGTGCAGATAATGCTGACATTGCCAAACTGCAAAAGTCGACCTTGAGTACAGTTTCGCAAAGTGAACTTTAAAAATGTGTTGAAATAAATGACGACTACATTGGGAAACTCAAAATGGTGAACATTGAAGACACGTAATTTAAATATTTTGCCTTTAAGTCAACTGTTGCCTCTCATGTGTAGTATTAGCAAATATGTGCATCAAGATATCACTGCTGTCACAAAACAGCAAACCAGAGATAGAAGGAAAGTCAACTCCCATGATTTTACAAAATGTTTTCTGAAGTTCTACTATCGACATTTTCACTATAATCTATCGACTTCCTGTAATCATTGTAAGTATTTGTTTACTGCAGTTGATATTAATCAGAGCATTACAATTTTCTTCCAATGTCCGACATATTCGCTTGTTCGAAAGTGAAAAAGTAGTGTATTTTCAAGTATTTTTTATATTTGTTGATAACGATTCAACGGTTTGACTTTTTGAAGCATCTTAGAATACATATGGTATGGTAATATGGTAATATGGCTTTGGTAATATGATTTATCTAATAATCTAATTAATTCTCTGAATTAGGTATGGATAATATGAGTACTTTCTATTCTGTGCCTAAATCTTTGTTAAAAGTCAATGAGTCATCTTTTACAAAGGCGACGAGTATATCTTCCACATATGCAAAGATAGCTCTTTCAGGTTTGGTAATACAAAGGTAACTCTCTTCCATTCATGTTTAAGATGCAACTTAATATTAATAAATATCCACCATACTGAGAAGAGAGGAAAATGCTAACATATTTCACATATAACAGAAACTCACCCTAATACTACGAATACCCTTTCACAATTCTATCACTACCACCTACCCTCCAGCAAAGTTAATAAACCAACAAAAGGACAAATATCGATACGACGGCATCATCACAACAAGCAGTTGCTGACACACATCAATAGATATCGACGGCACAAGCCGCAATAGCAGTGGCAGCACACAGGACAAGTAACTATGTGAATGTCTCCTCTCATATGAGCAAATATCATTATATTATTATTTGTTTATATACGGATTATTATCCTACGACGTCAGTCGTAAATAGGATAAGCGTATGAGAATCTCTGAGGGTGTGCATGCAATCTGTTAGTTGTGGCCAAAAAGTTGTAAAAGAAATCTGTATGAATTCTACTATATTACTATAATATATAAGCAATAGTGTGATGCTGGTGGAAGAAACATGATATAGTTAGACTGGAACAACAATCAGGATAAAGGTATTTTTTTGACTGAAAAAAGAGTTGCCGCAAAGAAAAGATTAGAATTGAATGTTTTAAGTTATTATTTGGAATTATTCGATATCGAGCTAACGTATAAATGGTGCTAATAATTTGATAAATATTATTTTGGTGGAAAGTAGTAATTGTATAAAAAATATGTTTCAAGTTTCAAGGCGCCACGTTGTTTAGTATTTTTATGTGAGCCATCAAAAGTGAACGATCTCAGTGGATTTCTAAACATGGAAAAAATTAGTCTCCGTTATGCAATTCAATATTTTCATTTAAAAAGTCTCATTTCAACCAATATTAAAGCTGAGCTAGATTACTCGTCCGTTTGCGATCTGTAGTAGTTGGGTAGTAGAGTTTAAACAAGGCACTACGAGCTGCCCAGTCGAATACAGTACACAGAAAAATTTTTCTTCATAATATTAATGATACATTTTTCATTAAAAATTCTTCATTAATCCAATGAAGTTTTTCATAAATTTCATTGATATTATGAAAAAGTTGCATAAAAAAGTTATGAATTTACGAAGCGGTTTCATAAAAAAGTTGCGTTAACTTGACTTCATTGGATTAATGAAACTTTTTCATTAGCTGTATGAAACTTCTTCATTAGTAGTCGACCAATTGAGATGTCCACTCCAGACAAGGTTAAGACAAAATGATATTCGATGATCGTCAGTTGAGCTAGATGAAATGATAGGCATTTCAAAAAGTGTTATACCCCGTATGTCGACCGAAGATTTGAAGATGAGAAAGCTTTGCGGAAGATGGGTGCCGCGTTTGCATTCAATAGAGATAAAACAGCGTCGTGTAGATGTTTCTGTAGAGTGTTTGACGATGTTTCAGCGCAATAAAGCCGAATTTTTGCGTCGATTTATGACCACGAAGACATGAGACATGGGTTCACCACTTCACATCTGCGATAAAGGAGCAGTCAAAGCAGTGGACTGAAGTGAAAGAATCGGGTCCGAAGAAGGTGAAGACGGTTCCATCAGCAGGCAAGGTCATGGTATCTGTTTTGGAGATGCGCACGGAATTATTTTAATGAAATATCTTCAGAAAAAATTTCAGAAAAATTTCATCAACGGCGAATATTATGCTAATTTATTGCAGCCTTTAGGTTATAAAATTTTGGAAGAAGGGCACATTTGTTGAAAAAGGATGTGGTGTTTCATCAAGACAATGCTCCGGTTCACTCATCCACTGTTGCGATAGACAAAAATAATAAATTAAATCTGGTGAATAAAGTGTGTGATGAATACACCTTACTGGCCAGACTTAGCTCCCTCAGACTATTTTCTATTTCCTAAAAAATCGCTCGATGGTAAAAGATTTGCCAACAATGAAGAGGAGTCTGCGGTTGATGGCTATTTTAAGGACTATGACAGTTCGTTCTATAAATAGGGTATAGAAGTTATTGAATATCGCTGGAAAAATGTTGAAAATGTTATGTTGAAAAATATAGAAAATCTTTCCCAACTATTTTGTGTATTCTTTGTTAGGTCGGCTAGTATTGGGACCGCCTTCATACGAATGGGTTATGTAAATTAGAAATGACTCCTAGGCAAGTGGCAAGTATTTCGAATGAACATTTTTTTATTTGTTTTTGTATTAGGGACATATGCTATGACATCAAGGATAAAATAAGATAAGACTCACCCATATTTAAAAGAGGAATATGGGAGTTAGTCTCCTAATAACATTTGAAATATGGCGTCTATGAGAAAGGTACGTGACAACTTAATTGTACTCTTTTAATTGCCTATAATTAAAAAATTGGGATGAGTAGATATCATGTGGTTATAAAATATTAGGTGACTGCAAATGACCTTCCCATAACGTGTAAGCAATTACACGGTGTTGGTTGCACATGATATAGTAAGACTTGAATTGCAAAATGTGAAAATATCATTGATTATTACTTTTGTCTTAGGTGTACTTAATTCTCTGATTTCCCTCACTTCAGCAGCTTCATTTGGAGTTGATTTCCTTTAGGTAGGTAAAAATTACTAATTACTAATTTTACTAATTTTACAATTTTTACCAAGATTCGCCTCTAGCACAATTCAATCACATGACGAAAATACAACTAAACCCCAAGAAAATGGTCTTTAGAAACTTAGAAATAAAACTTAACTGGCCAACTTTATATATTGCAACATCTTTGACAAAGTTGTTTAACAAAATGGTCACCGCTTCAGTTAAATAAGTGATAACTTTGGCATTGTACATCTGTACCAAAGTTAGAACAAAAAGTTTGCATGAGTTACACTAATAAAAACAAAATATTACACATTCCACGTCAACAACATTCGAAACTCGACAAAACTATATTGTAACAAATGCGTTCAATATCACTTTCCCACTGATATACAAATTCCTAATATGTCTAAGAGTTCAACTGTTCATATCAATTATGTGTTATTAGTACAAGTTTTTAGTATATTAAGAACTGTCAATAAATCCTGTGGACTCTTGGGCTCTACTCATTAAAAAATTAAATTAAAAAACTTAGCCCAAGTAGTCAAACTTTTTTCGGTACCTTGATTTAAACAGACTGCGTCAATTGGGCAAAGTTTTCCTATTTTGATTTGATACTCTGACATCCAATTAACTCGACGTCAATTTAAGCTTTTTCTTACCTGTCTATTATATTATTAATATGTTCGAATGCCTTTACTCTTTTGTCATGCTAAATTTGCCGTAAAATATTTACCGGAAACTGATACAACAAAGAACCGACGAAACCTTGGATAAAGAAATTGAACAGTTGCTTTGTGACTCAGTCAAAAGGAAATGTATTAGAAACTTTATTTATAACATTTGTATAATAATAAATTATATTATCTTTCATCCTTTGTTATTCACATCTTCGAAATATTATGGACATCAAAAAGAATATGCCCGGATGGAAAACATAAAAAAAGATTAACAGGATGCAGGTCAAGATTTCAGTTTGATAATTGAAAATAGTGAGACAGACGTATGGTAGATGAACGATATATGGGATGATAAAAAGACCTTTTTGTGTTCGTCACATATGGGATGGAAATGGTAAGTAGAGTGATGGTTATGGTATATTGTAGAATATGTAATGATTAAAAGGGTTTTTCTCTCAGGGTAAGAAATCTCATTATTAATATTCATATACCAGATACTGTGAAAAAATCATTACGTAATTTATACTCAGTTTTGTTTTGAAATTGAAGTCATTACTGTATAAAATATTTTATGTGGAGCCCTCCAATGACCAATTTCATGATAATAGCATAAGCCACAGATACTTGAGGATTTTATTAAATTCTTACTGAACTTGATCAAAATTGGAATTTACATCAAGACATTACGTATCTTTATAAGCATAAACTGAAAAGTTATTGTTATTTTTTTTGACAATCTGAGTTTCAGGAACTTTCAGGAACATTACCAAAATTGAATATCACATGACCATTAAATTCTTATTTTTAAATTTTTAAACTAAGCATGAAATCATTGTGGAATTTTGTATTTTATTTCATTTTCATATCGCAATCCAAAGCCGCATACGAACAAATTGATTACACAGACTAACATTTTGCGACACATGCTTGAAATTTTACAGTTCAGTTCTTAAAAAGTTTTATTAATAAATATTAATAAATTAAAAAATATTATAAATAAATAAATAATAATAGTAATGACAGTATTAATAACGAATATGGAATATGGATAATAACGAATATGGAGAAGGGTAGGATATAAAATGTGTAGCATTAACAATTTATAATGAAGTACAATAATTCTACAAGCAAGACATTAAGAGCTTCTTAAATCCATAGCATGATAATGAGAATCTTCTGTGTTCATATGGAATTATTGAATTCCATAATCGTATAGTGCGAAATCGAAAAGACCACTGCATTATTAACGTTCGTACCAGCGAAAGTTGTAAAATATTTCTTCTTGAAGATCTTCCAAATACAAATTTGGAAACTGTGTATTTGGAAGCGTTAAATTTCATACTTTTGTAGAAAAACAAAATAGTTCTAAAGTCGATAAAGTTTTCAAATGTACATCCCAAAAACTCAATGACCATAATGTTTCAATTTATACACAAAATGAATTATACGGTTAAAACATATTTTTAATAGCTCTAGTCTACCCCTGCTTGTTCCATAATAAACTTCTAATCCATAAATAAAGTGTGGCATCAACATCGCCTTTGCGATATGTTTTCGTATTTTTAGCGGAAGAGACACATTGATGTTATATAACTTGCGTAGCAAGAATGTAATTTAAGAAGCTGCCTGCCCGATATGGCTCTCAAATTTGAGAGTATCACCAATACTAAACCCTGTTTTATGGTGCTAACATTATCAATAATTAAATCATTTAACATAAACGAAACAGATCTGCTAGGGATTAAGTTAAAAGTTAATGCTTTTGATATAGGCGAGTTTATATGTATAAAATTATTTTCACACTAGCGACTTATATTTTTTAAATCATTATTTGCACGATTTTTGAAGTATTCAAAAAAATTTTTATTCTCATAACCCAGGAGTTGGAAATCATCGGCATATAAATGAGCTTTAAGAGAATAGATAGATGTCATTGATGTAAATTGAAAACAACGTAGGCCCTAATACAGAACCCAGCGGTACACCACTATATGTCATTCGTCATTCGTATATCCAAATTTTCACCCTGGGACTGAACATATTGTGTTCTGCCACATAAAAAAGAACGGAAGAAAGGGCATGCCGATGTCGAGAAGTTATAAATTTGATATAGCTTATTTAATAGTGTTTCATGACATATTGACCCAAAGGCACAGCTAAAGTCCAAACTAATTAAGGCCACGATATAGTTGTCATCTACTTTTACCATTATTTCGTCAATCATATCAACTGTAATTACATGGCATTTATAATAAATTTGCATAGTCGTTAACTATCATGTAATTTTAGACTGTTGAATTTACGTACCCTTGCACGGTACCTTTTTTGGTATCCCGATAGTCTAATCGAAATCATCGCTGCAGAAATAGTTGAAATAATTTGTTGAATGACCGACGTGTGAAGATGCGCAGGGCGTTGTTGAAGGATATACTGATCAGGTGAAAAATATATTGGTAAGTATTTGCATTTATAACTGACAACAAACAATCATTTCAAAAGAGCGTTTAGAATTGTTTAATAGCAATAAACTGAACTTTATGCGCCGCTTCATAGCTATGGATGGAACTTGAATACATTACATCACCAGAGAAAGAAAGCCCCAGATGGATTCTTCAGCCGTTAAGTTGATGGTGACTATTTTTTTCCATTTCGTATAGTTTCCATTTTGTATAGTTGGTCCGATTCGGGGTTGGTATGATGTGAAAACGAGCAGATGTGGCGCAGAAGAAATATATTTTCCACCCAGACGATGCAGGTACATACAAGAGCTTGGTCGCCATGCTAAAATCGTACGAAATGCATGACAATATATGTGTCCCCCAGGGACTACACTTAAAGAAATGATTTGGAGGAAACATATTTCTATGAAATGAAGAGTTATTTTATGAGGCGAGTGACTATTTTGAAAACCTTGACGAGTCCATACACGAAAAGTACAAAAAATAGGTCAGCGAAAATGTAGCATCATTTTCCCTAGTACGATTACTTTTTACTCCTTTCGGATACAAAAGATATTTTAATTGATAATCATATATTATATTCCTACATATGCAAATAATTGTAATATGTTTTAATAAAAGTAAAGACGTATTATGTCAAATTTTTCTAATGAAAGTATTCAATCAAGGAGAAAATTACAATACATGTTTACACTGACAAATTATGGTTGTTGGCAATTTTTAATCATATCCCTAAATTTTGTTCAACATATCCAGGAGTAGTTGAAAATGTTCTTCTCTATAATAAATATTCTCTATTAATAAATATTTGGTCGAAGTTTTATAAATTAAACATCTTCCAATATCCTCATCTTTCCATAAATTGTTATGAATATGACCCTATGTTCTCAAATAGTGTTTTATGAAAACCGTAAATAATCGGCTTATAATTTTGAAACTAACGCGGCGGCTCATATTACAAACTGAAAAAGGAATGGAAAACCTTTGTTATTTTCCGTGGGGTATATTTTTTTTTTGTAAATTCCCCGTAAATATGTACATTAATTAGTATATCTGTACCTATTAATATCATCCAACTAACCTTAATAACTAACCTTGAATAATTAAAAATAGGAAACAAATTGCAATAAATATTTATACTGACAATCTGTGAGATCCTCGTGTTAAAAAAATATTTAATATCACCATTAAAAACTTATGGAAAAGGTATAAAAAGCAAATATTTAAATGTTATTCAATACTCGTACGTTCATTTAGCTGTAGTTAAAAAAAAGTTGCAATCAGCCTTTTTGCATTGTTTTTCACGAAATCCATAAATAATTGGCGCAAAAATTGTCCACTATTAGGCCGGATCATATTTACGATGGATTGCAAAATCTTCATTGTTTTGAGTTGGAAAGTTTACCTGAAAATTACTGGATATGCAGCTAATATATATGTCTGCATATGCTAGTAACGTTAGTTATTTTCCTTGCAACAAAGTAAAATGTATTTTAGTACCTGTGAGTAATAACAATTAATAAATTATGGATATATAACACTGTTCCGATAGCAAACATCAATTTTCAATCAAGTGAAATGAACATATATTCATAATTTGTTAGGAACATACGAGTACATAACATGCCTAGATCACACATTCAGTCAGGTGAAGTTGATCTGCACAAGTAATGGAGTTGTCAAGTTTTCTGTATGATTAATTCCGAAAACCATTGTGGATGAAATTCAGTTTTTAATTTCCAAAACAACAAAGGTATACCAGCAGAAATATAATGTAATTTACAACTACTAGGCCTTCTTGTGTCCCTTTCCAGGTTTCTCACGATGCTGTTGCTCATCCACTATTGCTTAAATTAAAACATTCTCACATATATATTTTCAATTTCCATGCAAATTTCTAAATTGAAATTTCAATTTCTAACTTACAAAGAAACCACTCATAAAAAAAACCAACAAATTGGTCAGTGCCATGGGGAACTACAGAATGAAGTGAGCACCAAACAAACCAATACAAATATGGGCAAGAAAAATGGAAAACATAAAAACAGCAAATTAGCATATTAAGTGTTATGCAGATGACAAATAACAAAACCAAATAAACTCATTTGAAAGGAAGAAAAAAAATATGAAATTCACAAAAGATTTGAAAACTTTTAAATGTGGAAGGTTATTTAGCAATTTAAGACAGATGTCTTTAGGTGCCATATAGGCTTTAGGCATATTTCATTTACCACAATATTGACTGAGAAGATTGATTTCTTTGCATTTGTCTACTTTTTCGGTTGATTTGACATAAAACGTACATATCAGTATTTAAATTTAATGCATAACCACAGAATGACAATGCAAGCCATACATAGTGCGTCTGCAAATTGTTAACACTTGACATAATTCATTTTTGAAAATATAAGTAAGGAATGTTAAAATTTAGTTTATCCTTTTTCGGTAATATTTTTCGTACACTTTTGGTGGCGTGGACCCATGATTGATGTACAATTATATATAGTTGACAAATAGTATTGTGATTTCACCTTCAATACTGTGAATATTAAGTTATCATATTCGATTAAATGTAATATATGGCGGGTGTTTATGAATAAGGTATACTTTCGCCGGTAGAACAAAACCTAAATTTTTCTTGGTATACAGGGTTGCCCATATTCGACGGACCCATCTGGCAACGCCATAACTTTTGACAGAGATGTCAGGTCGCTTAATGACATACCGCGTTTGAAGCGTCAGTCCAAGCAGATTTTTACCATGGAACAATACACGCCACGCGAGCGCTCTGAAATAGTTGAAATTTACATTCAACAGAAGAAGTCAATTGTGAAAACTCAACGTGCTTTTAAAATATTAAAAAATGTGAGAAGTGCGCCTTCTAAGAACACCATTAAGCGTTTATACGAAAAATTTTCGACTGGTAAGGCTCTTTCTAATCCGAAGAGGCCAAATAAAAGTCGACCAAGGCGATCGGCCGAGAATATCGCTGCCGTACGAGCCAGTGTTGAGAGGTCCCCAAGAACATCCCAAAAACGCCGTTCTCAGCAGTTGGGCATGGCTCGGCCCACTTTACAACGGATTATTCGCGTTGATTTGCATTTGTTCCCGTACAAAATTCAATTGACGCAAAGATTGTTGCCTGCGGACAAGCCTCGTCGATTGGAATGGGCCCAACGAGTCATCGAAATGGCCGATGATGACGAGCAATTTTGGAACAAAATTATCATGTTCGATGAAGCCCATTTCACATTGAATGGGACCGTAAATAAGCGAAATTGCCGTATTTACGCCACTGAAAATCCTCAGAAGATTCAAGAATTGCCTCCTCATGACGAAAAAGTCACAGTTTAGTGCGGCGTTAGTGCGAAAACGGTCACTGGGCCGTTTTTCTTCCAAAACGAAAATGGCCAATTATTCGTCGAAAGCGTATGAGGCAGTTCTGGTTTCAACAAGACGGCGCTCCACCGCACACAAGTCGCATAACAATCGATTTTCTGAAGAATTTGTTTCCGGGCCGTTTGATATCGAAAGGTGGTGATTTGGACTGGCCACCGCGTTCGCCCGATTTAACGCCCGCTGACTTCTTCTTGTGGGGACATTTGAAGTCAAAGGTTTACGTTAACAAGCCAAGGACCGTAGAAGAGCTCAAGGACAACATTCGTGAAGAAATAGCCGCTATTCCGGCCGAAATGTTGGCGAAAACGATGGAAAATGCTGCAAAAAGGGTACAATACGCCATCAACGCCAGAGGCGGCCATTTGAGAGATATCATATTCAAAAATTGATGTAAACAAATCTACTTGGAACAAATTAAATGAATAAGATTGCCAACCGCCAAATTTTTATTTTTTTCTTTGATTTTTTTTTTAAAAACATTGGTCCGTCGAATATGGGCAACCCTGTAATATTAATAAGAACATGAACTTTTATTTCAGTAATACAATCATATTATTAATATACTTAGCAAGTTTTTGTGTTGACTTCTTAAAGATCTAGAAAAAAAGTGACTCCCTTGAAATTACTAAAATTTCACTAAGCCACAAATGTTGCTGATTTGAGTGAAGTTTATATTCTTGTGTATATGTAAAGCCAGCTTCAAATCAGCAACAGCAGAGCAGCAGCGACGCAAACATGCATTGACTTCACCAATGCAATTCAAGGGCAATACACGGGATTAGCTTAATCCCTTTGTTTGTCTCAGACAAAACAACAACAACACAACAATAGTAATTAGCATACGATGATGTTGTGAAGTAAATGTATGATGCTGGGAGTTAAGACACTGGAAGTTAAGATACAACATAGTTTAGTGTACAGTGGAGAATATAAGAATAGCTGCAGTACACAGATTTTGAAATAGTTTGGTTAGTTTAGTCTATATATTATATAAGATTAATAATTATCTTTAGAACATTATTAACATTACGTTAGATGAGGTCAGTAATAATGTAACAGCGGATGATTTGATAAGTGTTTGCTTTTAAATTTTCGAAAAAGGAATACATCAAATATAAAATCATAAGAAATTTCAATTTGATTTAATTCGATATTTATATTTTGGGAATTGTTTAGTGTAAAAGCTGATCATGACCAAATTTTTAATGATCTGAACGAGAATGGGAATCGGTGTGAGAATCTGTTCGTTCATAAGCAAATGCAACAATTTTACTCATTAACATACTCAATCAACCAAATATGAGCTTCGTCGCGAATATTTCGATAAACACGAATCTTCCCCAAGTCTTAATTTGATATAAGTCTTTATATATTATTAATAGTTTAATTTAATCACATGTTGCGAATCACAAGCAAACTGTAAAAAATTATGTACTGAAAAATTCGACAAGAATAAATTCATCAATTATATAACTTTGCACATTTAAGTTAGGCACCTTTGAAAAACGTCCGTTTATTAATAAAACGCTGCCCTCGGCCTCACACTCGTATGAGCCTTTTTTTTTTTAGTAATTTGGAACGACTTGGTTATCTGCAATTCATGCACGTATAACTATTATTGTGCAAAAAATTTTATTTTTTTTTTATAAAAATATAAAATTTTTATAAAAATTTTAGTCGTACTTAAGTACAAGTAATCCCCAGCCACAAATGCAAATGTTTGCATTCAAGTAAAAATCTTGACAAATGATCATTCCCACCACTTTCCAAATTCTTATCAGAATAGGGTCAAGAATCCGCGATAAAACATGAAAGAAAATGAGTGGCTTTATTGGCATTTGAACCAAATAAGTTTAATTTCACACTAAATTTCCTGAAAACATTTTGATATCATGATGGGGAAAAAAAAAAATTTTTTTTTTTTTTTTTGATGCATTGGCGTGATGAGAATTTGGCGCTAATATCTTCCATTGTTGCCTTATAATGTCCACCTGACTAGGAAAAAGTTTTTTTTAGCATTTTTTTATGTAAATTGCCATCATAATTTCGCGCTAATATCTTCCATTATTCCCATATACGTACTGTCCAACTAACTCAGAAATTAAAGGCAGATGGCGCTCCACTTCATTATTGCTTCCTTGACTCAGCCATACAGCAATTCCAATTGAACATAGAATTCGGTCGAAACATCACCTTTTCTGAAGAGGCGCATTTTCATCAAAGCGGCTATAATGACAAACAAAATTGTTGCATCTGGAAATGGGAAAACCGGTTTGTGATTGTGAAAATATAGTATCTACAGAAAGTGACAGTTCGATGTGGACTTTGGTGTGGTAATCTCAATGGGCAATATGGCCAACAATGAGCTAAAATTGAGGGTACGAAATGATGTAATTATTTTTTTTTTTAGTAGTGCGGCGTACTACATTTACACAGCCCATTAAACAAAATATGTTTGAAATCGTTTATCAGTCTTTTGGATGATGTCAATTGGCCGCTTCACAGGTGAGACTGGACCCCGTAAGTCAATAAAAATCAAAGTTATGCCTTCATCAAAAAAAAACAAAAAAAAAAAAAAAAACGATCCAATTTATTTCTTTTTCCAAAAGATACAAAGTGAAGTCCAAATTTTGTATTATTTAATTTGATTATTTATTCTAGTTTATAATGTATTCAAAAATCGTTCTGTCTTTTCAATGTACTTTGAAAATGATGGCTGTTAAAGATTTGCAATAAGATCTAGGGGGACATCCTAAGATAATTTACGATGAACAAGAGAATTTGATTTGAAAATACCTGCGCGAAGTACAAAAAATGCTTCAAAAATTAGCGACTTCAAGCTGATTTGATTCGAGCCTAGAAATGAAATATTTGTATTGATGTTTAACATTTTAAAATTGTTTTCAAATACATAAATTTTTCTAAATGGATCTAACAAAAATTGTGTAGGTGTAGGAATTTCGTTTAAACAATTTTGTTAATGTAGTATTTCGTTATTCAGATTTGTTTTCTAAAGAACACAATACTAACAAAAACTAATCAAACAGCGATAGAACGGAAAGGAATTAAGAGAATTGAGGAAAAAGCCATCGTTATATCGAAAATTTATCAATTATTTCGAGCCCGTTGAAAATGCGAGATTTCGTCAGCACAGTCACAGCTTAAGGGAAGGTAGGTTTAGGTTTTGTTGACCCAAGCCTCGTTTACATGTAAGACAGTTGCCAACATTTATGTCAGAGCACTGCTGTCAAACGTGAAAGATCTCATTGAATTTGTAGGCATGAAAAAAATTGGTCACCGTTATGTAATTCAATAATTCCATTCGAAAGATCTCAGTTTACGTCTGTAAAATATTGAGTACCCGAGTTTAAACTGGGCCATTCGAGCTGTCAAGACGAGTACCGTAGTGGTCGACCAATTGAGGTGTCCACACCAGACATGATTAAGAAAATCCACAAAGTGGTATGCTAACTGAAATGGTAGGCATTTCAAAAAGTGTTATACATCGTATATTGACCCAGGATTTGAAAATGAGAAAGCTGTGCACAAGATGGGTGCCGCGCTTTCTATCAATAGAGCAAAAACAGCTTCAAGAAGGCGAATTTCTGCGCCAATTCATAGCCATGGATGAAACATAACCACCACTTCACACCTGAGATAAAGGAATAGCCAAAGTAGTGACTGGAATGGCAGACTCGTGTCCCAAGAAGGACACAGTTCTTACTATAAACAGGGTATAGAAGCTATTGAATAAAAGAAGATTATGTAGAAAAAAAAAAATAAAAAATTGTTTCCCAAATTTTGTATGTCTTCTTTGTTAAGTCGGCTATGCAAATATCAATAATTTTTTAAACCTAAACCGTAATATCACTGAAGTTTTGTGGTTGTCCGTCATAACATATTGCAATTATGTTGTTGTTGTTATGATACTCAAACTAACAAGTTTTAATTGTAGTTCTACTACATTACAACATATTTGCCTTATTATTTCATTTAAAATAATAAACATTAAGATAAAATCCTTATATGAAACACAAAATTTTGCGGAACTGCCACAGGCATCAGCACGATCCAATGGTGGAAAATGCAAGAAATATTTTCTTTATTACAATTTCACAAGAAATTTTGCAACATTCCTGCATGCAACGCACGCAACTTCTACATTGTAATTAAACTGGCGACAAACATAAAAATAAGTTCTTCCACAAGGCAGATGTGGCTGTAAGTCAATACACATTCAGGAATTTGCATTCGCGCACAACCAAACGCATTTTTTTCTCCTTCCGTTTCCTGCATCCGACAGTTTTCATTCTGGAGCATCTTTAGCAACAGGGCGCAAGTAATTATGAAGTCACGTTTTGAACTTTTTGCATTCCTTTCGTGGTTACAATTCCGTATCGTACATCTTTCTTTTCAGTTTGTTTTTCCTAGCAATGTTTTTAGGGTTAAAAGTTTTTTTTTGGGAGGAAGCAGCTGATGTGGTTGTTTTGTGTTGATGGCTGTGCAAAACTTTAAATAAGTTTTTATGGTCTTTATGCAGAGTGTAGGAATTACTTCATTAAAGACTCACGTGTGTGAGGAAAGCGAATACAATTTGTAAGAAATCGTAATCAGAGGCAGCGATCTGCAAGTGTTGTATTTAAAAAGTTTTAAATGAATTAGACGAACAATTTCAGCAACCACTTTTTTTGGGTTAATGCAAAAGTTATCTGCAAAATTAATTATAGCTGGTATATTTGGAAGAGATTAACGAACGAAGTCATATGTGGTTTTAATGCTTAAATATTGGCTTTCTTCCCTCTTTTTTGTATATAACAAGCCGCAGATCTAGTGATGAGCACACATCATTGTTCCATAAATTGCGGGTACACCCGATATATTTACTTAGCTGCCCCCTCGCTGATACCAACGACTACACAGCATTTGGTATAACTTTTTCAAATTTGCGCTAAGAATCATTTTCAATTAGATGATTCCATTCGATAATTTAAGAACTTGAGATGCGCAATTGCTCTTACTGGCTGTAGGAAAGTCCAGCTCGAGAGATATAAAAGAACCTTGTATTTCTTTTTATCAAATGAACTAAAGACGAAAAACACATTCCTCTTCCAACCCACACATGCAACAGGAACTTCTCACTTTTGATCTATCTATCCATTAATGGTTTATTGAACTGTGACTATTAATGGTAAATACTTGCACGTCAATCACTCAGACACCACCCATGAAATAAGGAAAGTACTTCATTACATATTAAATTTAATGCAAACTGGTGCTGAATTTATTACTAAGGCACTGTTTGTATAGTTAATACATATAATTACAAAAATAATACGCCTACGTCTGTTGTATAGTAAAGTATACGCCTACGTATAACATATCCATCAATATTTATCATACGCCCCCAATTTGCATCTATACTTATGATGACGTAGTAATTATATGTGTACTTTGTCATAATTCATAATTATAGGCTATAAAGTTACTGCAGCTTAATTATATTTATGCATACATTTTGGACAATTGTTGACATTGTTTTATTTCAAGAGCTATCCAAATATTAATTACAACCGAATGATACTTGTTACGATACAAATATTAATTAGATTTATTTTTTGTTTGTATTTTCAGCAATTTACCATGAAATAATGAAATTAATATTTATTCTGTATTCTGTATCTATTTTCGGAAAGCACAGTGAATTTAATATAATAAAGAGGGCAAATAAATTAGTAGCTCCTATTTTGACTACAGTGAAAAATAGAATTGTGATAGAAATATATTAAAAGAATTGCCAAACAATCTGATGTTTACTCGATAGAAAATTCCAAGAAAAGTAAATAAAATTATGCTTGCAAAAAAAAAAAAAATAACGGACGTAGAATCATTTAATCAATCAGGTACATTATGTTGATAATAATATATGTAAAATATTTAACAGAATGAGGTATATATACGCATGGTATATTGAGGATCATATTGGTATTCATATCTCAGAACATTGGAGAAAAATATGGTGTCAGCAGGCCAATAAACCGAAAATTATGTCAAAACTTGTCGGCGTTTAATATGCCCCTCGAATGATGTTGATGTTGATTGAATGAAGATAACAAGTTAAATTTTTGGGCAGTCTTCCAATCCAATTTCGTCAACATCTTAAAGAAAGTTGTCATGGAAAAGGACAATTTTGCAGCAATATTTTGCATGAGTCTAGATCTACTTAGTTTGTGATTTCAAATGCATAAGACATGATTTGAAGTTCCTCATATTTTTGGTTGAATTTTCAGACACAAGCACATTGCACATGCGTTATATAAATACTGACCGTGGTTAGGTTTTTTGGAAAAGAAAGAATTTGTGCGACTACTGCTCGCAAGTTGACTATTTCGACTCTTCTTAGCAGACAAACCACTCCCAGCAAACAGCGTAGACCGACTTTTGCTATAAACGAGGGCATTGCCAATTTTTATCTACAGCGGTGAACCCTTCTCAGCTTGGCATCTTCGAATGACTCTTACTAATTAGAATAATTTTTCTATTCTAATCGGGTCGAAAATTTTAGTCGATTCCTTCGAACTTTCTGGCCTTTCCCAAGGGAGGGTTTTTGAATATTTTTCATATTTTTTCGACTCCATCGAATAAAGAAAATTCTGTTGATTCGTACGTAGTTTTTCGGCTCTATCAGACATGGAAACTATGATCAACTCCTCTGGAGTTTCGGCTCCTTCGAAGTTTCGGTTTCGGAGTTTCTCTAGGAGACCTACTTTGAGAGCTACTCACCAGGACAGTTTTGTCGCCCATATTCAAGAGCGTCTCTATTCAAAAGGTTATTTAAGTTGACACCATTTAGCTAGACTTTTACCAACAGGCTGATATCTGTCAATTCAAACTCTTTTCGTCAGCTAGATGTTTATTCCCAATAGTATGCCTATGGTAAACTTCTCTCAACACTTTAGAGACTTTTTTTTAAGGTTGAGTTTAATTGGCAATTAACAATAGGCGGACTTTATGCATCTTTTCACATAAGGTCAATTTTAATAGAATCCGCATTAAGCCTTCGGTGGTTTTTACTAGCAGAGTGATTTTGGTTCACCTTTTCCTATAAAGCGAATTTGGATGTCCCTTTCAAATATGGCGACTAGACCGATATTTTACTACATTATTTTTTCTCTTTCCAGCTAGGTAACTTATGTTGGACTCTGCCCACCTTGGCGACTTCGGTTGCCGTTTTCAAAAAGAAAAAAAAAACGAGTTTGAATAGCTGCTGACACAATTCCAGTCGACTTCTCAATGCAGATAAATTTCCGTTCATTCTTGAAGAAATGGCGAATTCGAATCAATTGAAAATATAACTGCTTTTGTTGATCCCAGCCATAGCGTCAACTTTGGTCTACCAACATAAGTTTACTTGACGACTCTACCCTACAGAGTGACTTTTTTCTCAACGTCTTTCAAAGCCATCGTCGCGTCAAGTGAAATTTAAATCATTCACTCTCCATACAGGGTGACTTTTTTATAAACTTCTTCCAAAGCCGACTTTAAGTCAAGTCAAATTTAAACACACAGCTCAAAAACAAAGTTAGTGTTAGGTCTTTCCAATAATTTAAAATGCTCTTCTCCACGTGCTGCTATGGCTGCCACTGCAAAATAGTGCAACTTTGGCCGGTTTGTTCACTTTTAGTGATAACAGTCGACCCTTTTCAAACGGTTGACTTTATTTGACTCTTTTTAAGGGTGGGAAATCAGTTACCGATTTTGGTACACTGCTCACAGGTGGCACGATTTAGTCGATTAAAAGGATAACTTCGATCAACTCCTCCTCCTCCTCCTAGATAAACCCTTGACGTTTTTTTGCAATAGAACTAATTTGGGTGAGTCTTCTCAAAACTTTTTTACAATTCTTTTCAATATAACGATTTTTTTTAATATTCCCAAATGAGAAAATTGGGTGGAATTTGCGACTTAAGTCAACTCTTCTATGGACTCTTGCCAAGGTGTCGACTGGGGTAAGAATTCAATCGTTGAAAATGCTTTTTGTTCTACCGACAGCGGACTGCATGCCCTTAGGGAGTGCCTTCCCTTGATAGTTGGGTGTTCCTATTAGGGCGATTTATGATAAATTGTTAGCTACAGCCGCCAAGATCCTAAAGAAAGCTCGGGATATGACTGATACTGTATCAGTCCTTAGTAAAAGTCATGGACTCAGAGACACTTATGTTACTTATCACGTATTATAAATGTAGTTCATTGATATTTTGCAATAGTTGCAACCTAAATTTAAATCAAATAACTAAAAATATAACAACGTACCGCATGATTTAATGCAGACCAGCAGACGTCATATTATTTACAATAATCTACAGTTTAAAAAAAAAACAACAAGTACAAACTTTCTAAAATAATTATCATGTCACAAACAGATATTTAGTGCTGACACCAGGGAAATGCCACAGACTTTAATGCTGCCAAGAAAAGCACCAAAAGGGATGAAAGAGAATATTTACATTATCAAAAAAGAAGGGTTAAGTTTCTGTGACACCATCAATTATTTTTGTCTTTTTTCACATAATTCATTTACCCACCAAAACGTATGAATTATATTAATTTCCAATCAAATTTCAACCAACAATAATACGTCCCGGATGTACTCAAAACAGTGCACGAACGCACAAAGTTGATGATATTAGCCTAAGATTAACCTGAAACATCAAAAACAAAAAAAAAAAATATGTAATCTTTCAATTTCGCAATATCAACCCTGGCAAATTCCACTGGAAATAAGAACACCCGAAGAAAATCAATTATTTTACCTTAACCAAACAAAAAAGAGAAAAAATGGAAATATTAAAAGGGCTTCAAGTTACTTTATGCTCAATACATCGTTCATTTATCGGTCTTTTGGGCCGAAATGGGGTTGCGTACTTGATGCTGGCGTTTATGATATTTGATTACCGACAGTTTCATACTTAATTCCTAATGCCAAACGGTTTTATTATGGCATAAAAAATACAAGCCTTGTGCTGCAAATAAGGAGCCCTCAAGCAAATCTGTCTTTAAGCATTTAGGCGTTAAGAGCAAAGCTCAATTTAACCCTTTTCATTACGGAGAGGATACCGTTACGCTCTAAATTGGGGCTCAGTGTTTGATACTCATGCTGAATCAATCTTGTGTAACTACGGAAGAGATCTTTTCAGGCAATTTTCTGTGTATGCGTGAGGGTATACCTTTATTTTATGTTTACGCCATAAAAAGGATTTATTATCGATTTTTTCCACTCAAATTAGTGAAGGAGAGGTATTTCCTGTGTATGAGCTTAATGGATGGCAGGGTTGCGTTAATGCCACGCATATTTACAACCGAGATTTTTTCATGGTTTCTATGGTTATGTAGGATATTGACTTTATAACTTTTGTTGATTTTAACGTTTGTGCGGCAGTCTATGTATATGCCTGCATTCTTTGGCATATCTATGTAGTCTACGAATTTGCATCTATCCCTCTTTGCCGCTCAGACACACATATATGGTTTAGCATCTTGTTCAGTGACATAAACTTGAATATGGTGGAGCAAAACTTCACTGAAACGTGTTTGGAATATTTTGATTTTATTTGCACTTTCCTTATCATCCATTTTTTTACAGCAAAAGACAAAAATAAAAAATTAAATTAAAAATTCTTTGCGGTATGTTGCTGACGTGTGTCAGTATGAATATGTTAAATAGTTTTAGCATTTTTAAATCTAAAAAGTGTGTATTGAAACAACGCAACATTTGGGGCGATATTTAACCGAACTGCTTGTAAAATTTAATATTATGAGGCTTTGCAAACAAATATATTTTTTTGATAAAGTTGGGAACATGCGTTGCCCAAAGTTAGTTCAGTTGAAAAAAGGCTTTTGTAGTTGAAAAACAAAAACAAATTCGGAACTTGAATAGAATATAGGAGAGCTACTTATATTCCATGAGTTGATTCCAATTTTTGATAATTTTTTTTTAATTCCAATTTTGGTAATTTTGATCACAAATTTGAGAAGTTTTCAAAAGACTTGACACTGAAAGAAACAGTATTAAGGCTTCAACGCACAATCAATAGTTTCTGCTTACTTAGATAGCGGTAAAAATGAATCTGTTGCCAACAAACAAACTGCGGCTGAGGGCTCAGTTGCAAAGGCAGTAGTGGTCTTATGGGAACCTTTTTCAATTCATCATGCTTACGGTGTTTCAAACCTGAAGTGGAAATGAAAAAATAACTTGATTCCTTGTTCGTTTACCATCAAATCCACATTTACCAACCCTTTGTCAATGTTTGAGAAGGCTGCAGTAACTTCACGTAGTTTTGTAGCAATTATTTCTACTATACCACGTGGCTTTTTTAAAGGCGACATCTGTGAAGTCAACCCAAATACCTTCTTTCACGGGATACGAATAACGATGGTTCTACCTTCTTTAAACACCTTATGAACCCCAAGTGCTTGGTAATAATAGCGACTGGAAACTCCGTTGTAGGGATGCAGACAAGCGGACATTTCACAATTTGTTTATTTGGAAAATATTTGAATACCGGCGGCTCCCTCCAAACTCCTTAGAAGCCCAAAACAATTTTAACATTTTGAGATAAAACAATCCATTTTTAAAATGAAAGTAAGCACATGACTTACTTTTCGGCTTGGGATAGAGATTTACGGAAGCTACGAGGACGACTTAACAAAGAAGACACAAAGAAGTTGGGATTTCTTTTTCAGCATATCTCCTGTTAGCTCGATACACTTTTTCCAACGACATTCAACTAGGAGCGTGTTTACAGTAAGAACTTTCATACTCTTTAAAATAGCCATGAACCGTAGATTTCACCCCTTCATATTTGGCAAAACTTTTACCATCGAGCTATTTTTTGAAGTTTGGTAATAGAAAATTGTCCGGGGGAGCTAAATCTAGCGAATAAGGTGCGTCGTGAAGCAATTCGAGCTTTAATTCATTAATTTTGATCACTGTAATAGTGGATGTGTGAACTGGGACAATGTGTTGATGAAACAACATGTTCTTTTCCGCCAAATGCGGTTTTTTTCACAATTTCATCTAAACGCTGCAAAAAATTAGCATAGTATTCGCCGTTGATTGTTTTTCCTTTCTGAAGATATTCAATAAAAATAATTCCATGCGCATCTCAAAAACAGACGCCATGACCTTGCTTGCAAATGGAATCGTCTTCGCTTTCTCTGGATACGATTCTCCAATTCCAGTTCACTGCATGGACTGTTCCTTTATTTCAGGTGTGAAGTGGTGAACCCATGGCTCATCCATAGTTATAAATTTGGCTTTACTGTGGTGAAACGTCGGCGAACACTCTACTGAAACACCTGAAACACCATATTTCACGATTACTCTATTACTAAAAGTGTTCGTCAGACACATCGAGTTAATTGCCACTCAAATAGTGACAGGTAGTTGCGTCAGGTTTCGAACCTGCGATCATATGCATTATAGTTGCGTATTCTACCATTACACCAGAACTGGCTCTTTTTCATATACTTTATTAATTGAGTTATCGAACTTTTATAAACAAACGTCCTGCATAAACCTCCAAGTTTATACTTACATTTAAGTTTAATGAGTTAATTTTGAATTTAATGCAAATGTGAAATTTAAATATTATAAAATATAACGCTCTTATTTAAGTTATCTAAGACCCATCTATGTAATTAACGATAAATATCCCAATGATTATTGTGAATAATTTACTGTAAGCTGAAGAAAATATGAAAAAAGGAAAATGGAATTGCTGATTCAAAACCAGCCTCTTTTGCAGCACAACTCGCACGGTGAGCATCTCAATTTTAGAAAATAAACATATTGAATTAACTTTAATTCATTCGCATTTTTTTTACCTCTCCTCTTTTTATATATTTTATATATATTAAATCTTAAATTTAATTGTGTAATTTCTCAACTCTGAGAAGTTATGCAATTATTCTAAACAATTCAATTCTTTAGCCCAGAACTTACTGCCCGGTACGTAAGAATTGGCCCTCAATTAATCAACTCCAAACCAATCCCATATACCTATATAGTCCACTATCTCTCTACTAAGTTGTATCACAACAACCCCGCCAGAGATTAAACCTGGATTAATCTCTTAACATAACCAATACACACCCTTTTATAAAAACCGGATTATTCAGTCTCCGACAATGGATTCGAACACGTTACATTCGAAAACGCGAAAAACTAGATTAATCAAGTAATAATAAATCAAAGATAAATAAATAATAAAAAAAAATGAATTTGACGCGCCGACAGTGACTCAGAAGACTGAGAAGAAAGAAACACGAACAAGCACACTAAACTTCACAGGTCTAAAATAGTAATTGCGTACTTTAGCAAAATCTCTCCATTTTTACGACAAAGTGCCGCTATCCTGATATTCCTGCCACATACTTGAGTTAAGATGCGTGCACTCAAACTACCTCTGGTATGATCAAGAATGCCGCGTAGTGCCTAAGGAGAAGGATGTTGCATTCACGGCCTTGGTGCAGCTAATTGTTAAGAGTCATATAAGGTCACTATAAGGCGGACAGAGATAGACCATCGAAAGGAATAAAAAGGAAACTATAAGAAAAAGCATAAACGATTGAAATCTGGTTACAGTTATGCAGGTGTTGCTGTAATTATGGAGAGATTATTTCTAAGAGCTGTTAGTTAAGGATGGCAACACAAATTAAAAAATCACTTAAATCGTCGACGGTGGCATAGAGTGCAATCACAATGCCAAAAAGGAATCAGAACAGTAGTATCACAGCTTAAGAACAATACAACTGCATTTACTGATATAATTCTGGTAGGGCATTTAAGATAAGTTGAGATAAAGCTCCGAAACACGATTTACCTCAACGAATGCACGCCTGATAATTGAAATACAAGTGTGTGTATCAACTATCGTTTAAACGATCTGGTGAATGTCTGGCCTGATTGGACCTTATCAGTATGGCTGTAGGCGTGGAAATTCTATGTCTGATTTCATATTCACGCTGCGTCCAGTCGTGCAGAAGAGCCAATGTAAACAGATTCATGGTGCTATTTTGTCAGCAGTAATGCTGCCTTCGACAGTCTGATACCGCAAAAATGTTACGAAGCCCATGCTGAGTTTGAGATTCATTAGAAGTTTATATCTATTTATAGGATGACAGTTACCAGCACCGAGTTTACAGGAATGATATGCAAAAATGTTGCTAAGATATTTTAGAGCAAAGTAACCTGTCTGCAGAGCGATAGACTGTTGTGTCTATATTTCAGTTTCCTTTTGATCACAAGAAAAGCTGCAGCAACTAAGACTGGTAATATCTTCAGCAAAAGCCGATAATTGCGCATGCTAATGACACATGTATAGTTAGCCAAAAACTGTGATATCTTATTGCAGTCCTCTCAAATATTGTAAAAGAGACTGTAAATATGGTAATCTAAGCAACAAACGAATTATTTGTTTGATCAAGTCGTTTAGGATGATGTATGGAAATTTTGCAAGAATCAACTAAAACAATAAAATTAATTGATTACAAATAGATCCCTGTTATTACATATTTAGCACGAAATTTAGTGTCGAACCCCTCTCTCGGCAAACAAAAATCTGAATGTACTCGATATTAGCCTTGTCTTACTGTACAGCGGAGAATTCTGGGGCCGGCTTGTAATGTTTATATCATGACCTGCATATCGACAATGGTGCCATAAAGCACATCAAAACATGTCGATTGTGCTGGCTGGGTCATATTGTGTAGTTAAATCAAAACGTTTTATCACCAAAAGTTTTCGCCGATGAAACCGATGTGCAACACAAAAAAAAAAAAAGGGACTAAAACCAAGTTTGTGAAACGTCGTCAAAGCTTAATATGGTGAATAAGAGAAAAAGTGGAAAAGTACCGAGTTTATTACAATATTATAAATAAATATATACATAACATAAATATATTATAAATAAAATGTATATATTTGTTTATATTACTTTTATATTTAAAGCTCCTGATGACGTATTTTTGGAGAAGCTCTTTCCAAAAATTTTTAGTGTCTGCGGAAATGTTTAAAAACAAAATTTTGACCCATGGCTGCATAAATAGGACTAAAACCATTCAAGAATCGTAAACTCCCAAATAAATTTTCCGAATGATCTACTTTCCCTTACCATGTATCCTCAACGAAAGAATTTCTATGTTCCATTAAATTTATTATTAGGAAAAATTTGTACTAAGAATTCCAGTAAATTTATTATAAGGAAAATTTTGTACTGAGAATTCTACTTTACATAACTACATATGCGCAAATGATATTCAAGCAACAATATGTCTACAAATTTGCCGCTACCAGAAGCAGCTCGAAGAAACTTTTTCATATCATTCAAGATATTTTGTACAGTTGACAATCCTCAAGAGGGGAAAAATGTCCTTTATTTACTTCGGCACAATCCTCAGCACAACTGTTTAATTACTGCTTTGCCGTCTGTTTATAAATTATTATGATGGGTTATACTTAAAAGGAGGCACAAAAATACACAAAATACTTCTGAGACATCCTCATGCCGTAATATGAATAATCATTATGGTGAGAACGTATAATTTTCATGAACTGCAGACGTTGCTGAAGATGTAATACACAGATTCGTAAGGTAGCCTCTCTGTGGCATTCACATAATATTCATCCTTGATTTGTGAGATAAACAAATTCTCTAGAGTTTTGATTTTATAATCTAAAATATTATATTTATTTGCCAAGTGTTTGCGAGCAGAAATACGACTACGCTAAAGAGTACAACATTAAAGCGGATATACGAAATTTCAATTTATAAACTATGTAAATTCCGCCCTCATAAAAGAGACAAAGTTTACAAAAAATGCAATTTTATACAAATTTTCGAGTACAAAAGTATTGTTTGAAAACAAAAACAAGCAGAAGAATTTAACAATATTCTGCATTCATTTTTATGATGAAAATATTTTCGGGTAACTTTAAACGAAATATTTTTTAACATTAAATAACTTATGCGTACGCAAACAGGACAAACAGTTTCACATCCTCTCCAACAAAAACACACACATACTAGCAAAGAAGAGGGCACCAGCAGCATTAACTCCCGTAAAGGGCAAAAGCATTTATTATATGACTACGTATACAACTGCACTTTTTGGTTAGCACTTTTTTGCTTAATGTTAAAATAACAAATTCTTTACAAACACTTTGCAAATTGTTTTCATTGCGAACATGAGCAGGCGTATGAGTACTCGTATGTTTCAATGTGATGAAAAGAATTGTTTAAAAGTTTCTTACTGCAACAGAATGTATACACACATAAGAGTTCATGTACGCAAGAATAAACTTCCTACAGCAGTTACCAACAGTTGTTACGAACGGAGAAAATGGGAATTGTTTCATTTAACAGCTTACCAAAAGCAAAAAGTGTTTACCAAAAATTACTATGTACAAACTGCGGGAAGACGTAAAAGTTGTTTTCAGCATTAAATTTGAACCATGGTTATAAACTATACCATATTTGTTCTTTAATTACTCCAACATATTACAACAAAAAAGTGCAAATTCCCTTAACTTCTCATGACTAGAGTAGGAGGAAACTTCTCAATTGGCGATCCGATATCTTTAAAATGCTCTATCAGCATTTTTCACAACAAAACTAACATCATAACAATTAAAACGGATCAGTCTGGTAATACATAATAAATATTATGAATTTTATCCCTCCTCCAAACACTACATCTACCTGTCGTAATTTTATGGCAAACATATACCATAAACGTGACGAAAATCCAAATGTCAAAAATTGTCCGACTTCTAAATAGGTTTTGTATTTTTTGCCACGTAAGCTTTGCTATAAAACATCCCTCCCTCTAAGCACTAAACAATATTTCAAAAAGCGAGCTTAAGTAAAACCAGCTGATGCGTGATTTAAATACAGAAACCAAAGTTAAAAATAGAAATAATGTAGCGTTACGTGAGAAAGAAAAAAAAACGACACATCAGCAACATACACAAATAAACGTGATTGGAGCGATGAAAGCCATACATCCTCACACAGTTCCACAGAAGAATGCGAAGGAAAAAAGGAAATGTTTAATTTGAAAATGACATCTTGTTAACAGCGCATTGCGGGAGTGTAACAAGATATGAAAATCAGAAACTGCCAGAGCTGAATCCCTCCCAAAATTCTTCACTATTCTCATCTGCAACATAAGTATGATACCAGCAATAGTCATCGTGTCGGCTGGCATATTCCCCTCATCTAAGGAAAATATTGAACCAAATGTAACAACAGCAAAAGAGCGACAAATATGAGGAACTTTTTTTTTTCAAAAACTCAAATGTAGAGAATGATATATTAAAACAATCCACACGTTGGTGACAGCATATTTGTTACATCCGCTATAAATTGTTCACGACTCGTATTCATAATCAAAAGTAAGAATTTCGTTCTGTGTCGATTTGTTGCCACTGCGTAGAACGAGAAAGGGAATACAATGTTGAATAGAAAATATTGCTATCAGGCTTGTATTGAACAAATTATAACAGAGGGAGAAAGGTTGATACATGATATCAAGATGACATTTCCACAATTTTGTTTCATCGAAATGGTAGTACTTGCCATTAAGCCAGTCCAGCGAAATTTATCCGATATGCTAATTTCAAGAAAGCACACATTGTATCGGTTCCCAATGATTTTCTGACTTTATTGCACCTGAATTTTCCTGTCGGGTTATTGCAATCAGGAAACTTACAAAACAACATTCAACAGATAGCTGTGGCAATTCCAGCTACAACTATGCAGGCAGTTATTTTTAAAAGTTACAGCGACTATTTAAAAGCCTTTGAAAAGATTTAATAAAAATGTAATATTTTTGAAAACGAATAAGAAAAAAGTAATTATTAATAAAAATATTCACGAGTCACACACATTATACGAGACGGTCCCAAGCCTAGCCGACTTGACGTGTAGGTGGTGCCAGTTGTTTGACAAAAATATTCTGGTGTAAAATGCCAAACTTATAGAACATATGTTTTAAATTTCACGACGCCACGTTGTTTAGTATTTTTATTTAAGTCATAAGAAGTAAACGACTTCAGTGAATTTGTCAATTCTTCACCGGAATGTAAATCAATATTTCCATTTGAAAGGTCCAACTAATATTAAACCTCAGGGGGAGTCTGCTCCTTCGTTCAAGAGTGTAAAATATTATGTAGCAGAGTTTAAACAAGACCGTACGAGCTGCCACCACGACCACCATAGTGGTCGACCAATTGAGGTGTCCACGGCAGCAAACACGGTTAAAATAATCCATAAAATGGTACTGGGTGATCGTTGGCTGAAGACGCGTGAGCTAGCTGAAATGTTAGGCATATCAAAAAGTGTTTTACATCGCATATTGACCGAAGATTTGAAGATGAAAAAGCTGTGCGCAAGATGGGTGCCGCGCTTGCTTTGAATAGAGCAAATACAGCGTCGTGAAAATGTTTCAGTAGAGTGTTTGGCGATGTTTTACCACAATAAATACGAAGTTTTGCATTTTCCGTCGATCGACCTGGTCGAAGGCGCATTGTTGTCCTTACATCACTAACAGACCCAGTTATGGGAAATTTATCCATTAATCTCTTTACAGTTGACTCTTTTGGAGCATTATTGTGACCCCAAATTGATCGCAATTTGCAAACTGTAGCCGCAAAACTTTTACCATTTTGGTAAAACAGTTTCACAATGAGAATGCGTTGTTCATTCGTGTAGCGCTCCATTTTTACTAACCTCGCACCTTCTACTAGCAAACAATAACAATTTTTCAAATGTCAAACAATGTCACTTCGAATGGCGCCAAATTTAAATCTTGCGTTCTTGTTGGGACACCTTTTATAACCATGAATGAGACATGGGTCCACCACTTCACACCGAAAACAAAGGAACAGTCATAGCAGTGGACTTGCATGGGAGAATCGTGCCCAAAGAAGGCGAGGACAGTTCTATCTGCAGGCAAGGTCATAGCGTCCGTTTTTTTGGGATGTGCATGGGATTATTTATATTGGTAGTCCTCAGAAAGAAATCATCAGCAGCGAATATAATGCCTATTCATTGCAGCGTTTAGGTGATGAAATTATGAAAAAATTATCGCATATGGCGAAAAAGAAAGTGTTGTTCGGACTATTTTCTATTTCCAAACTTGAAAAAATGGCTCGGTGGTAAAAGATTTGCCAATAATGAAGAGGTAGAGTCTGCGGTTGATGGCTATTTTAAGGAGTTTTACAGTTCTTGCTATAAACAGGGTATAGAGCTTGTTAAGGCGGAGGTGAAAATATGCAATTATTTTGTTTTATGAGAAGTGAAAGACGGAAATTTATTTGCTGTTGTAAGAAAAAAACTGGGGGTTTATTTTGTTACCTTCATACATGCATTTTGTGTCGGTTGGGTTTATAAAAAAAAGGACTGACTCATGACCACTTGCGATAATAGTTCAGAGACAATCGATAAAATTCAATTCTGGCATAAACACAGCTATTGAATATCGCTGGAAAAAACGAGCGGGAAAAAATCGAGCTTAAAGGAGATTATGTTAAAAAGTAAAGACAATTGTTCCCAACTTTTTTTGTCTACTTTGATATTTTGGCTAGTTTTGGGACCATCCTCATATACCACTTTACATAAAAAAATAGTTGGTGCAGTGTAGTCGTTTCTGGCTGCTTTTGTCCGGTCTTTCTGTTCCTCGGTTTATATGGATTATGGTCCCTTAAATTAATGCCAGTTTTTGCGACATCATCTTTTGGATTAAATTCGGTATGAACACTCGTCAAAGCTGAAACTTTCGTGTTGTTTATATAGGGCCGTAAGCCTTAAACTATCACAATTTCATAATTTTAAAGTTTGCAAGAATTGCTAATTTATGCTTGCTTACATTATCTTGCTCAGCTTCTTCATCAGTAAACTAAATGGTGTCAGCCTGAAAATTATGAGAAGAGTATTGATTGCAAACAGATGATATTATGGGTTTAGGGAGCGATTTATTAACGAAGCCCTCTTTCGAAGTACGAAAATTCAGATGCACCATTAGCTTGTTATGATTGCATTGCAGTACAGTACAGAATTTTTAGTAATATAATAAATAATATTGCAGCAAGTGGATGAATCAGTTCTGTGATCTTCAAGAGGAAAACATACATATACATACATATCTCAAGGTGTGGTATGAATTAGGATGACATATGTGTGTGGGTGGATGAAAATAGTCCATTAAAATGGTTTTTGATAATGAAAGTGATGGGCGGATAAGTCTTATGCCACCACAACTTCATTGGAAAGGCCAAGATTGAGTATCAATAAAACGCATTCTAGAGTCAATAGTTGAGCTATTACTAAGAAATATTTGAATCACTACAAATAATATAAAATATCGGACCTTACTTAAAAATATATTGGTATTTACGCATATTTCAATATCCGCCTATTTTTATGCTATTAGTTTTCTGCACAATATTTGTATTTGTTTGATTTGTAATGTTTCCCCTGGCTCCCGAAAAGTATTCTTGGGAATTCTCGCCCACAAAATTACGGAAAGAGTTCTGTCGAAGGTGAACAGCCCAAAAAATATCTAATAAATTTTCTTTTTTCGAATTGCATGTCACAAATTCAACCGCCAATAATTAAAGTTCACCTTCAAAATTAATTTGTTGATCTAATCGAATAGAAGCAAAAAAATATGTGACAGTTATAACAATTTTAGGCAAAATGAATAACATTAATGACGTATTATTACTAATGCGAAGAACATAATAATGACGGAATAACGGGTTGTTTTGTTGTTCAGTCTTTAGTTAGTGTAGAATTTATAGAAGTTGGGGCAAAATCACAAATTTTCGATACAAGAAATTACAAAAATAATACCACTTATTGTGCTGCATTAATATTTTAATTTGTATGTCCCCTTAAGCAAAGAATGTTAAGTTTGTGCTGTTAGATTTAAGGTGTATTGTTAAGCTGTTGGTACCATTTAATCATTTACTTCTCTTAAAATATATGCAAATACTAATGTTCAAAAATATGTCAAATTGAACAATTTATTGTAGAAAATATTGTTATTTTCTGTTATTGTTATTTTCTGTTCACAAATAAATACTATAAAAATCTTGTCGATTAGAAAATGCAATTTTCATATTTCAAATTTATAATATTAAGAATAGAATCAGTGTAAGGTCGCTGAATATGAGAAGTTCTCCCATATTCCGTTCATGGAATGTGTTTACCTCAAATCCAGCCCTGTGACGCAAGCTAAGCTACAAAATCCATATTCATTTGCCATTCCCTTTTAAGCTTGCTTGTTTGTTTCTAACTTAAAGCGAAATATGTTTTTGTTTTATTTATGTTACAACTGTATATTTCCAATTCCATTGTCATAGTCTATGCATTTCTTTAAATCTGTTTCATAGTTAGCCTCCTGTTAACTCTCAAATAAAGAAGTTCGTCATTGTTTTCTAAACCATTGTTTTTCGTCATATTCTTATTGCTAAAGTTCGGCAAAGCCTGCAAAAACTCTTGCAGACTCACACAGAATGCAAGCGAATTTTATTTGTTTTTGTATATACCGAGCCTGTCTCAGAAAAGATGCCATAACAATTTTATAGCTGTAAAGAATTTTAGAAATTGGTCCAATAGAATCTTTGCCCAGCTTCGAGTTTACTCTGTACGAAATTAGAATCTAAGTACATTTACTATGGAAAAGTAATGATTAACTGTGTGTTATTGGACGTATTAATTTTTGATCTCAAAATATTTCAGAAAATAAAAAATACAAATGACTATGCAAAATTAAAACTTACCTGTAAATTTGGCGGACAATGATCAAGTAATTCTAACATGTGTTTGATATTTTGTGCATCCTGTATGACAAAATTTAATTCCATATCAAATTCACCGCCAACGAGCTGTAATGAAAAATAAATAAAGAGAATAAATAATTGGTTAGAGTACATTTCTAATATTGTACAAAGATGTAAATTAAAATGGCTATTACATGATAGAATTTTTGTAGATTCTGCTTATACTCTTTCTTACACAGTTCCACAAAATTAGGATGAGTCTTAGTACTTCTGATTGATGTTATGTGGATAGTTTAACCAGTTTTCTCCATTTATTCAAAAGCAAATATAAACATATATATATGTGTAAGCGAATATATGTAACTAAAAGCACAGCATACTTCCAGGTGTAATTAAAATAATACGTTCATATTGGTTTTTGCGATACTCACGAGAATATTTAAGGATCACTCGATAAACTTGTATTATAACCAGAAAAATATCTTGCCTCTTTGGAACAATTTAATGATGCCATTAATCTGTTAAGTGAAAAGTCCTGGGCGCTTTCCTCACTATATATTCAGTGCATTGACGACGTTACGACGTTACGTCTCAAAAAAGTTCTTTAGCAACCCTGTATTTGGTGAATCCCGTTGTGGGTTACAACATTCCAAAATGGATACAAAATGGATAAATTTTTGGTCTCACTATGGCTATGGTGAAAAGGGGCAGCGAACCGTCCCATCTTCATATGCAGTTCATGGACCCATACAGTATCGATTGCAACAGCAAAACCGTGGTCTATACAACCCAATTTTACTAATATATGCGTCCAAACAACTTATGCAGTTCATGGACCCATACAGTATTGATTGCAACAGTAAAGCCGTGGTCTCTACAACTCCATTTTGCTAATGTATGCCTTGAAAATAAGGTATGCCAATCGTAGAAAGTATCAATAAAATCACGGAAATTATCGAGTCGAAGTATGAAGTCAGCACTTATTTCACTACACAGTGAAGACTAAACAAAAATCGTTTAAAAGTATTTGCATAAGGCTGGTCTCAAGAAAAGCCGTATTAACGACTGTGACTCAGTAAGATATGATATATGGGTCATATACGAGAATAAAAGCCAAAAAGGATCATAGTTGCAGCGCGATGAGCTGACACAAACTATCGTCTAGCCCTAATACACATGCAAGAAAATTTTTCTGTAATGAGAATGGAAGAGAATCATCCAATGTGAAAATTTCATTAGGCCAAAACTAAATTCGGATCTCCGGAGTCAACAGATCGACCAGAAGCAGTCAAAATTTGCCAACAGGAAAGGTTTTGTGTTCCACTAAGACAACGTTAGGCAGCACACATTCTTGTATGGAAGGTTATGTCGTATCATTCGTATATTAACGACCTGGCTCCAAGCCTATTAAGAGTTTACAAAATGTTCTTATTGGCACTCTATTGGCATCAAGGGAGGCTTCTAAAAATAAACTGGTCGAATTGTTTTCTTATAGAGATAACGACTTCTTTCATCGCAAGGTTGTGAAATTCAAAATTAACAAAAGTTGTCAAACCAAACGACGCATATTTGATCTAAATCGAATAATACTAAATATGTTTATTTCATTGTCGAAACGAAGGTAATGAAACGTATATTCAATGTTATTCCGATATTCCTTCATTTTTATTTCACAATTATCGATTAATCAAAAAAAAAAAAAAAAAAAAAAAAAAAAAAAAAAAAAAAAAAAAAAAACAATTATAATATGTAGCAGCAACAGTCATCTAAAAATACTTCCTTATTGTCATCATATGCAGTGGTAGGAAGGAAATAGTACAATGATAAATAATTGTGTTAACTACCTACTGCAAAGTTCCATTTGTTACAAAGGATAATGAATAATTTTAATTTTCTGAAAAATGGTTACTATGTTACCACCACTGTCATATAAACTCTGTCAAAGAAGCGGATCCCAAGGACTTCTACTTTATATAGATTTATTTTTTACCTGTTTCATATTCTTTTACCAAAGCTATACTCGTATATCTTTTGAGACAAGGGAATTTTAAAACACAAATTTTTGTTTTACCTTGAATCCTTTCGTATTTCCGATAGCGCACGGAGTCTAAAGGAACTTTAATTAAAATCGAAGGGCATTACGAAAACGAAATTTCTTTGATTTACTCTAGTACAAGTTTTAGTCGATCCAATTCATGAATCCACATTAGGTGATCAGTCGAGATTACTTTCAGCATTCGAATTGTCCATCCCTCCTCTTGACAAGGCTCTTTATTCATTATATATGTATATTTGGACAAGTACGTACGAGTATTTTACTATTTCCTCCATTACCAATTTACAAAAAATTATTTCATTCCGATGTCTTGTTATGTTTGCTTACATTTTATAAAAAAAAAAAAACATTTTTTGTTTGTAATTATGAAAGCTTATCTCGGCACACATAAACAAGCAAATACTTAGTATAGGAGTGGTATAACCAGAGATACACATACATGAGATAGCATTCCTTTGTGCAACTTCGTATATGTGTGTAAGCGTTTTTATTTCATCCTTTCATCTTTATGTTTATATTAATCCCCAATGGATTTTATCTATCTGTGTGTATGTGTGTGTGCGTATTTGTGTGCACGACAGAGAGAGTGTTGTGCCGGTCGGTCCATAATATTCGTCTTTAGTTTCTTTTTCACATAAAATGAAAGTTAAAAGGAAACAACTAAAAAGAAACGCAGAAAAAAAAACAAACCTAAAAACAACACTAAGTGCTTTAACAGCTATGGAAACTGATACAGTAATGGTTCGTTTTAAACCACTATAAAAAATAATGAATGCAGTAAAATTAAAAATAATTGGAAACATTGTATATGTTTAGCCTGACGTACAGATGGTGCCAATAGTTTGAAAAAAATTATTTTGTTAAAAAGTGGAAAGCTAATACAACATATGTTTTAAGTTTAAAGTCGCTCGTTATGTAATTCCATTTGAAGGGTCTCAGTCCAACTAATATTAAAGCCGAGCTAGATTCTATATAGATTCTATATAAATAATATAAAATATTGTATAGCAGAATTTAAAGGAGGCCGTACGAGCTGCCAAGAGGAATAACGTAGTGATCGACCAATTAAAATGTCCACGCTAGACAAAGTTAAGCAAATCCACAAAATGGTATTCGTACTCTGAAATGACAGACATTTCAAAAAGTACTATATATCATATACGAGTATAGACCGAAGATTTGAAGATGAGAAAGTTGTGAGCAAAATGGGTGCCGCGCTTGCTTTCAATAGAGCAAAAATAGCGTCGGGAGGATGTTTCGGTAGGGTGTTTGACGATGTTTCACCGCAATCAACTTGATTTATTGCCATGGAAGAGATATGGGTTCACCAATTCACACTTGAGACAAGAAAACAGTCAAAGCAGTGAACTGAAGTCTAAGAATCGTGTCCAAAGAAAGCGACAGGCGAATAAAAGAGCGCGGAACCTTTTGTCTTTATAATATGACACCTAAACAAATTTTTCAAAGTTGAAATAAAAAATCCCTAGCCCAAAAATGCATTAAGGTTATCACGTTCAATTATTTTAGGTTTTCGTACAAATGCCATCCCGTTACTCCAGGTATCGTAGGCAAATTCTGTAGCAGGATTCTCATAACACTTTTCCATGCCAATTACAGATCTATGAAATTTTGTAGTAACGAAATTGAGCCACTACTGCTCACATCTCTATATGTCCATATTTCAAACGACTGGCTTTGGATTATGATTTGCTTTTAGTTTTGCCTTTCTATTTCATCTCTGCGGTGCAATGTTGACTTTGAACATACAATGTCGGAAGATGTGACCGGGGACGAGCGCATGCATGATGACAGATGAGTATTTAGTTCCTATTATGACCATACATTTGGTTCCAGCATCCATCTCGATATTTTTTAAGTTTGTTTGGAAAACAGATCGCTTTTATTTTAAGTACCTTTATGTATGTTTGAATCATGTTTCCTTCCTCTGTTTCTCTGGCGCTCCTCCATCATCCTCTCGATTCTTTGTCTATAGTTTGTATGTTTCTGATTTCTGTCGTGTGGTCATTTTGTGCGATAGTGCAAACAGTATAATATTTGATATTTACATTAGAGATTTTCTGTTATTTAACGGTAAATATGTGTACCAACTGCATACAAAATACTATATAAAGTCATAGGCATCTATGAAATATGGCAAAATCATAAAGACATTTTGTTTAAATATGATCGTATAGTTTGCGGTGCATTGAAAACGGCCTCGGACAAAAATATGAAGGGGAAGATGTAGCTAATTGCAAATGTAAAAGGAATACATTGATATCGGAGTAGGTATTGGATATTTATTGTTATCAAAGTCGTTATTATTCAATAGTATGTTTTACGATAGGTACGCTGTAGTGACACGCTTCACGCTTATATGGCATGCTGAAGATATCAAATATGTACATAAGATTGTAAAATCTAGGACACCATTTCCTATTTTGAGATTTTCCGTTTGGCCTATTCGCTGCATTTCTCAAAAATAGTGTTGAGAGCGTCATGCACTACAGCCTCTTATGTCATATTCCCTTCCATTCCATGGGAGAACTTATCACTTCCACTCAGATTACGCGTATTCAATTTCTGGTCTCACTGAAAGGGACCTACTGTTCGCTAAACGTTTGGGAAGCTTTTACTCGACTTGTTGATGCTTCGACTACTCGTCGGCCCGGCACAACGAGATAACCGCCGCTCAAAAAAATTTTAGTGGCTGCATCGGGGGTTGAACCCATTTTCAAACGAACGATAGTTGTCTATACTAAGCATCATGCCAATATCGGTCTCTATACGTTAATTTGACAAGAAAGGGGTGGTCGCAGATAAAAAAATGTAGTACAGAGCTATGTTCAGCTATATTAAGAAAACAAAATGTTATTGCCTTCTGATATCTTCCTTCCATATGGGCATCGACATTTTATTACATTGAAACACAAAACTGAATAATCCGATTGCAACCAAATAATTTAGTTCCGTTTTACAAGCTATTTAATGTTTCCACTTCTTGCATCATTCTTGTAGTGTTTCCCTTCAGTACCGTTCACCAGGCTCCAGAACCACAACACATCAAAATATATTGCACAATGTAACATTTTTATTGTCGGGCATTTCAACTAGATCGAATCAAACCTCCTGATATTTTACTTACAAATATACCAAAGTGCCTCAAACCATCATTACACTACAATATTCTTGTAGAAAGTTCGATACGGGGTATATTTTTATGGTCCCCATATTTTTGCAATATTTGGTGAACTGGACAGATGACAAAAGTTTCGGGGCCCAAAACTTATATATCCTTTATTATGGACGGCAACTCACTGTGGTGTAGGCACTGACGATGAACTGATTTATCGTAGGATAAAAGGTTGTGGCTAATACATCCTCTTCTCAGTCATGTTATACCAACTGAAATATTCTATGAAATATCTGTGCACAAATTTTTCTTACCCTGATAGTTGTAAGTTTTAATTTTTAAGTACACGCCCAGCACGGTTAAGAAAAGAGCTTTCACTCCACCATTCTAGCAGTGTAATAAAGCGGTCTTCTAACTCTCTCAAAGTATCAGTACTCATTTTACATTCGATATATAAACTACTTATTTGAACGTTTAAAGTCTCTGTTTGGAAAAATAATCTCCATTTTGTAAACCCCAGAAATAAAAGGTAAAACCTTGCCAATAAATGAAACTCATTGGATTATAAATTCTTTAAACCCCAGTATTTCTCATTTTCTTTCATGTGAAATAAAAACACTGTCCGATCAACCCCCCGTATTAACAATCTGCTAAAATATAATAGTGGATTTTTTCAATAATCATAATAAATAGTGAAGATTTCAAATGTCAAAAAATGTGTAATCTTTCCTAAAATAAGTATAAGCACGAGCGCGGTCCAAAATGTGAAAAAAACTATTTTGTTGAAAAGTGGCAAACTTATGTTTTAAGTTTCAAGACGCCACGTTCCATAGTATTTTTATTTGAACCATCAAAAGTAAACGATCTCATTGAACTTGTAAACATGGAAAAAATTGGTCACCGTTATGTAGTTCAATATTTCCATTTAAAAGGTCTCAGTCCAACCAATATTAAAGCAAAACTAGATTCTACTATAAGGGAGTCTGCTCCTTCGTTTACGACTATAAAATATTGAGTATTAGAGCTGACAAGATGAACACAGACACAATTAATTAAATTCACAAAATGGTATTGGATGATCGAACGCTGAGGGTGCGTAAGCTATCTGAAATGATAGGCATTTCAAAAATTACTATACATCGTATATTGCGCTTGCTTTCAATAGAGCAAAAACAGCGTCGTGAAGATGTTTCAGTAGAGTGATTGGCGATGTTTCGCCGCAATAAAGCCGTATTTCTGCATCGATTTATAATCATGGATGAGACATGGGTCCACGACTTCACACTTGAGACAAAGGAACAGTAAAAACAATGGACTGGAATCTACGAATCGTGTCCAAAGAAGGTGAAAACGGTTTCAGCTGCAGGCAAGTTCATGGTGTCTATTTTTTGTAATGCGCATGAAATAATTTTTACTGATTATCATCAGAGAGAAAATATCATCAACGGCAAATATTATGCTAATTTGTTGCAGCGTTTGGGTGATAAAATTATTTTGTTTTCGTAATTTTCAAAACATAAAAATTTAGTGTAACATTTTTTTTATTCTTCTATCGTTTTGCATCCAAGAGGCACAGAGCAGCTGATGAATGTTGCTACCACAAGATATTTCTTGCGAATTTTGTAAGGGTTTTTATTCCCAGAAGTAAGTTGGAGGTTTATTTATACTCTGCTGTAGATTTGTAGATTACGAAAAGAAGAATTTGTGAACTTTTGACATATTAATTGTGAATTTCAGAAAATAAATAATAATCACTTTTCCAAAGTTTTTGCTAGTAACTGGAATGTATGATACATCCGAATGCATGGAGAAACACAAAAGAGTTCATCTCATTTTTTCCAGTGCTGCACCGAGAGAGAATCAACTTCACCTGTATGTGTGGCAACATGATCCTTGCCATATCTTGCCATATAGCCAGGCCTTTTATAACAGTAGTGTAGTGAAAATTTCCCCATAAACTGATTTGGAGAAACTCCACATTCTGCTGGCGTCAATGTTTTCTGACCTTTTCTTATCTGATTTTTTCTTATGGGGTTAATGTAAACGGGAAGTTTACAATACAAAGCAGACCAATATGAATCGAATTTATTTGACCGAACCAAACAGCAATGAACAGCGATGTCTCGATCATTTAAATTCGACTATTTTAACATGTAAATAAAAAGGCTTAATAAAGACTTGTCCTGCAATCAAATCAGTCATAAGATATCCACTTATGTCTATTGTCACCGCCTATTTTTTATGTTTATTTAATTGCAGAAATTATATTTTACTACAATAAACAATAGTTGCCAATAACAATTCATATATATATATATATATATATATATTTACAAAAAAAACTATAAAAATTCGATTTAGAAACACAAAATATTAATATTTAGTTCCACACAATAAAAAAAATATTAGGAAAAACATTGACTAAATATAATGTGTTTTATGGAGGTTGAAATCAAAAATTAAACAGAAAGAAAAACAAAATTCGTTCAGCAAGGCGCCAAAATTTGACTTTGGCTTTTTTAGAAAAAGGTTTATCGTTTTTTTAATCAACTTACACTGTACCTTAGGTTTAAATTTGCCATGCTATAGTTAACAGCTTTTACGTCGGCTTTTCTATAGTTGTGGAATTGGAATTCCGTTTTCATTTTGAATTATATGTTTTTTTTTTGCAAGATACATAAAGTCCTTAGGAGGAACAAAACCTCACTTCAGCAATTATATAATTATCTTCTATACAATTTGAACATTTAAAAACAGTCTTCCTAATTGAGATTATTGTAAAACTATCTATTCTTATTATAGTAGCAATATTATACAATTTTATATTTGGTATATATTTTGTAGAGTTGTTCGTAGTACACCCTCTTAAACATTTTCTCTCAAAAATTCTAATTTTTTCTATGTATGAAATATGTCTTATTAGGGATTGGTACATAATTATTTTGATTTTAGTATTTACATATTTGGAAGGAAATTTAAAAAATGCCTTTTTGGTCTTTGCAATTGTTTCAGAAACATGATTAATGTAATACAAGAATTTGTCTAAATGAATTCCTAGCTATTTTACTACTTCTTCATTTGGAATTATGCTCTCTGATAACCTCGATTTGATATCAAACTCTATCCAATTTTTTCTAACGTTGTAATTATATTTATCCACTGGTGGCCTAAAAAGAATTGTTTCTCATTTTTGTACATTGATTTTCGTGTTCCAGTTAATAGTAAATTTTTCAACTAAATTGTAGATTTTCTGTTCCATCAGATCTATTGTGTATAGATTAAGCAAGATGGGTGAGTTTACTGTGCCTTGTTTGCAAAGCGTTAAATATATATCGGCATTCTGGAGCAATTTAAATATTAAACCAGGAATCCAGACTCTATCGAATGCCTTTCCCATATCAATAAGACAAGCTCCGGTGCATAGACTTTTATGCCAATTACATTTTATGTCTGAAGTTAGCTTATGTACAGCATTGACTGTCGAGTATTTTAATTTAAAACCAAATTGTTTAGCGCTATTAATGTTATTATCCATAAAAAATTTATTTATATTATTGTTGGCGCATATCTCAAATACCTTGCTTATGTTTGGTAATAAACTTATGGATCTGATGTTTTGAGGATAAACAGATTCTTTGTCTTTTTTAAGTAATAAAATAACTTTTGCTTTTTTCTATATATTTGGAAAATATGAATTATTGAGCATGTTATTGAATAATTTGCAGTAATCGAACATAATTTTTAGTGGAATATTTTTCAAAACTGTATTTGGTATATTGTACAAACCTGAGAATAAATTTTCCTGTAATGTAATTTTCGCAAAATATTTTCTCCATACATGACGCTTTACTTATTTGGAAACGGTTTATGAATTACATTTTGCTTTAAAATTTAACCTCGCCATAACTAATATTTAACAAAATTAGCTATGTTATAGGTAAATGTAATGCCAAGGATATTAAATTGAAATGTCTATGATAAAATATTTGAACCAGAAAACAAAGAGCTCATGTGAAAATGTTTTATATGAAAATTTCAATCTCCGTAAAATGCACAACAAATTTTTATACAGTGCCCACGAAATTATATACTGTTTCATATAGACCTTTTCTCCGCAAAATTTGCCATAATTCAAATTATTATTAAAATAACATGCAAAACTATTTAAAAATCACATTTGAAATCAATTGTAGAAAACAATTAATGTCATTTGCCACGAGCAAAATGAATCTACTAATTTAATAATATCAAACAATAGTATAAAGTCATGTGCATACAACAACAACTGTCTGCATATGTTTATGGAAAATATTTATTAACAATCATTGTTACTGACATTTATAATACTTGCATGTCAAAAAATATTGTACGCTCTGCATTTTCCAATGTTGAGCGTCAGTAAAGGACAATGAAGAGTGCATCCTTCCACCACCACCACCACCACCACATACAAGCACTTCACAATACTCGACACAACATACAGTGTAGGATGTGGCTGTGGATGTACGTTTAAATATGTATTGGTATGTTTACAACATCTAGACGATATTATCTATATTTTATGTGACACTTTAAAACAAATACAATAGCTCTCCAAGTCAATGTCATGATGGAGATATTTTTTCATTTGTTTCGTTTTTTTTTTTTTTTTTTTTTTTGTGGATGATAAAACAAAAAAGGGATGTTTTACGACATTTTCATGTTATGATAAATAGGAGCAGGAAAAAAATTTGATATTTTATTGCAGTAAGCTATAAAATGATAAAAACAAGTGTTTGCTACGTTATAACAAACCCGTACTTGACAATGTCAAGTGTCAAGAGTCATAACGGATTTACGCAGCATTTCCTTTGTCCATTTCGGACTAAATATTCATATTTATTTTTTGAGGCCTTTTGAACTGTGGTACCTTGAAATTAAACAAAGTGCTTAAGACCAGACATCTTACACAAAAATAAGCTAAAGAAATATATAATTTTCAGCCTAATGTCTCTGTTTAACGTCCAAAGATCTGCTGTCCATTATGAGTTCATTAATAATTTGTTAAATAATAACTAATGGTGGCATCTGGCATAGGTTTTTATATATATAAGACTATTATGCTTAGAATTCTTTTGCGTATACTTGTCATTGGCACCTGGGAAAAATCAACAGTAGCTGTTCAACAGTAGATGTTCTCCAGGAAACTGTTGTTAAAAGGCGATACATCACGAGATAAAGATTTAACATTAATTTTAAGCACACGCACGCACATGTAAAAAGGATTTAGTTAAAGACTGTGTGCATTCTTCTACATCCACGTTTAATCGCCATTAATATAGTACGTATCAAATCAAATGGTGTCCTTGTGACAAACATTCTCATAAACTAAGTCTAAACCATAAAACTTTGTACTTTCACCCACGTCAAGAAGAACGCTTTCTGTTTAAATTGCTGTAATATGCTGGTTTCTGCAGGAAGATCAGAAGAACTATCAAAGTGTCTAACGTATTTCAGTTAATATATGCTCAGCTCGGCAGAAGCTAAAAATATTTCTCTAAATTGGCTGTATATGTGGTGGATGGAGTTCTCAAGGATATAAAGCTTTCTAAAATGTAAACACGTGCCGACTTCCCAATATCTCTGGACCAATGAAAGCAGAGCTTGCCATGAACGCACGTGACAGAAGTGAGATCTTATGGGTATGGTTAAAAACATGATTAGTTTTTACGGGACAGGAAGTATTTCATTCATTTAGTAACTAAACACAATTGGGCAACATTCATTCATTGACA